>WSFP011342572.1:0-36889 GCA_009831015.1 Picea engelmannii
AATATTATAATCTCTTTAATCTATATGCCCTTTAAAGCACATGGGAAATGAAGTATGGGTCTAAATAAAAGGGATGACATGATGACATTTAGGATAAAGTAACTTTTTTAATTTGCATGAATATATGTTACTTTGCCATGGTATAAAGTGAAGGTTTATATGATAAAAAAAAAGAAAGTTATTTGTAGGGATATGGCATAGTGTTTTGTATTATGAAAATAGAAGTGATGTTTCTAAATCAAATTTACAATAAAAGAGATTATAAGATGTAAGGGTGCTAGGTTAAGTTGGTCATTGACAATATTTACTAATGATAAGGAGAAACATAACCATTAGCCAACCTAGGAGAACTGAGACTCTCCCAACCAAAAATCTCCATGCACAATTGAAGAAGCCTTTTACCAACATCCCAACCCTTTGAAAGCTAGGATCATCATGTTATACTACAAAAAAAATAAATTTGAATCATCACATGCATCCCCGTACAATATCAATACCATATGTAACGACCCCTTCGTTACGTCTATGAATAGCGAAGTACAATAGGAATTTTTTTTTTTTTTTTTCTTTTCTTTTAACAAATAAGAAATTAACAACATCACCTAATTCACTAAGGTGACACATGATCAGATATAAACAACTCTACATATCATTGCGGAACGAGATTTCAAAATATAATGCCAAACAATCTCATGATATTACCACTAATAACAATGGTTTGCCGAATATAAAATGCTTTTTACCTTACCAAATAAAAATCATACCTTGGCCACACGCCCGCTTCGGAGATGACCCTTGCGCTGTGCCGCTTGTCCGTTCTCCCTGCCACTTCCGCTTGCCAACCGCTGCAAACTCACCGGTACCTCTCAGCCAAACGCTAGGGGTACTCTGCTTCCCCCTTAGCCCCCCGAGTAACAAAGCTATATTGTTTCTATAATGATTTGACATATATAAGTAATTAAAATTTATATTTTTAGATGAACTTCCGAGAATTGTAGTACTAGCATCATGGACAAACAAAACACCCTTAGTTAGGTATTATAATTATGGGAAGTTCATCTATAACTATTTGGACAAGCAAAAAGCATGTAGCTAGTACTACCTATGTATGCATATTTGGTCCTTATTACAACAATAAGGCTTATTTTCTTGTGCATATTTATTTATGTATAATATAAGTGGTATTTTCTCAAAACAAAACTATAGTACTAGCAATATAAGGACACCCCGTACTTCTTAACTTGAGATCAATGACTATTATTTAATTCACTAATGCAAATTACTTTATCATTTCATTAAATAAAACTCAACTAATTAATAAAAACACTTTATTTTAATAATTCCTTTAATTAAAGTAAAGTATCAAGGTAGAAGACTTTGGACAACTTCCACTCATCTAGACACTTAGACTTGTGCGGAAGTATCTATCGGATGCTACAAACATCAACATATATTATATACGTCTATAAAAACAAATTGACATGAAAAAACATGTACACCATTTTTTGAAATATTCTCATTTACCATGAATGAATAATTAAATTAAATACATTATATATTTCAATAAAAAATTTCAAATAACAAGAAAATATAAAGTTATAAATGTTATCAAAATATATATTTAATTTTTTTGATGCCCGGGAGGTAATGGGATTGCTTGCTTCTGCATGGGTATTAGCATCCAGGGATGTAATTGAAAGACTTAGCTGGGCTTTTGTCTGGGAATTAAATCCATAGCTGTCGCGCTTCCTCCCATTCCTTATGTCATGGGAGCAATTATTCCTCCCTTCAAGGCTTTATCTGTGAATTGCTGAGCTACCGTGATATAAGATCCAAGTAAAAAGAGAAATAATTAGCCAGTATGCCCTATTTGGGCTGATGTTGCCCGTGTCCGGTGGACGACCTATCTTCAATCTAGTATAAGATATATCAAAATAATTCACAAGTTCCACTCACATGTGAATATACTTTAATATATTTATATCCCCTAACTATTCATCAAATTGTCACTATATAACATATTTATTATTTCCATTCATAGGTCCATATCGTGATGTCTACTTTTAGATGTTATCAGTTTTACTTTTACCATCTCTCTTCCTTTGTTTTGGATGTTATCAATTGTACTTTTTCAAACTCTCATTTTTCATTTCTAATAAAAAAAACCCAATGGGAGGATGGGGTTCTTTAATAAAGACAAGATCATCAATTTCTTTAATGACAATTCACCGTGCAATATATCTAATGCATATATTCTCTAGTTAATAAATTTTAAATTTCTCCATTCTTGAATTTCTCACACCAAGATAAAACATTTTAATTAACTTTATAATGATTATGGTACAATATTGGACTTCCATACATTAATTTTAATAATTAGACCCATAACCAAATTCAACACAGTTACAATTATATTATAATGAGTTCAAATGAAATAGAGGTTTATCCCATTTTTAAACTCACAGTGAGGATGAAGCATTTTCTTTCTATAATGTTTAGGATAGATTTGTTCCACCTTCTTTGTCAAGTAATATACTCCTTTTGGTTTTGATAAACAATAATGCAATAGTTAGTCAAACTAGTATACAGTTTTTTCCAAGGAGAACCTCACATGATCTGCCCACCCCTCTTCTTTGGAACCTATGTATGGAGGGAAGCTCAACACTAGACACAATAGTAGTTAATAACCCAACAAGACTTAACATGACTTGAATCTCAGTCATACTAGAATTGGAGACCTCGTGATGAACTCCACCTTGAAATAGTTTGTTTGAATTGATTGAGCTAACCCACTGGGCTTCTTTAGAATTGAAAGACACGAGGGTGGGCTATGATCCACTTATGTGTGCATAGGTCACAAGATCATTTAATATAATAAACTAATATACACTTACGTACCATGGAAATATGATGCTTAAACAATCTACTTAAGTGGAAGATATTGGGTTAGTGTAGTAAAAAATAAAAGAGTTGATCAAATAAAAAAACTTATTGTTAAAACTCAAGTGACATCTCTTTTAAGCTAACATCTTGGTAGAACTTAGTTTATTATATTTGGATCTTTGATACTTGCATGCTCTTCTAAGTAAGAAAGGGAATTTATGCTGGCAAATCATAAATGTAAACTTGAGCCTTGTCATATCTCTTAACATTTTTTTGTCCTTTAATCCCCCATTTTCCCATTTTGAGAAAATACCATTTATTAAATTCCAAATATCACCAATATGAAATGTTAATTGGAAAACAGGATCCACAACTTGAAATGCATCACTTATGTATCTTCATTAATGCACCCTTGCCTATATTGTGTGACAACCTCCTATTACATAGTAGGTATATTTGGTCCATTCTAATTTGTCAAAATCTTTCTTAGATGAAACAAATTGAGAATCCACCATGACAAGAATTAAAGGCTAAATTGCATAGGGGTTGTTCTTATCAAACATTTTCATGTTCTTAATATGAAATATATTAGTTTCTCAAATTTCTTAGTTCATCATGTACCTAGAATGTGGGCAAACATATTTTATATCAATATTGATTAAATCATCTACATAATTTTCACTCTCACCTATGTCACAAACTTATTCTAATATATGATATGAATCCCATCATTGAGTTGGAATCCTCAGGCTTTAAGAAGAACATTGTTAACTCCACCTTGCATCTTACAAACCTTTTTTGTTTTTTTACTCATTCCTTCTTGATGCAAGACAACATCCCTATACAATTTTGTGTGCTTTCCTTTAATCATTTTTTTTCCTTTTCTAAACAATTCCACTTGCAAGCTTTGCACCAATGTTGTATCAAGCTCATTAGTTTCATATTCCTCTAAACAATGTAAAATTTCTTCATCTTCGTCGCTTTCATACTCTTCCCCATCATCTTTTCTATTTGAAAACCCTAGTGAATATGTAGTATCAAATGTTGTGTTTCGGATAACCATTTTTTCTATTTCCTTGGTAGAAGAAACAACAATACCCTTTGATAACTTCCCTATGATTGGCATGTCCTTGTCAACGTTAAATGATTTGGAAGATGATGTTTTTTTGCCACATTTTTTGTTTTTGTTATATAAGCTCTAGCATAAAAAAATTAGTTATAGGCCAACACCAATTTCATTAAATTTCGACTAATTCCAATTTAAGCCTAGAGATAGGTCGAAATTAGTCTTTTCAAAGTCTAACAATAGGGTTTCTAAAGTGCAAAATCCAGTTCCAAATGTGCCAATATTAGATTCCAAAATTGCAAAATTGAATTCAATATTTGCATTTTCAAAATCTGTTTTTGCACTTTTGGAATCTAATATTAGCACTTTAGGAATCTAATTTTGGATTTTTAAAAACCCCAATTTTGATTTTTTTTTTTTTTATCACATTTAATCTATATCATTTATATCTTTTAAAATGGGTTACACATCATCTACAAGTACTTATCATTCATGCCTTCATAATTATAAGTCTTTGTAATTATATATATATTGCCATTGTCACATAGATTACTTTCATTGGAGTTGTCTACAATAATTGTGTTTCTAGAATCACAAATACCATTATCTACAATGTTGCAAAACATTTAGCTAAACTATTTAATATCGAGCACAATTATATTATTGAATTTCTCATTATTGTGTTTTTTTTATAAATCCATTCTAATTATAACACAAAAATATTTCAACATAATAAAAACTAACAAATACATAATATTTGTATATATTGGATTTTTATAATTAGAGTTGCAAATCGATACTTTTAAAAAATTTCATTAATTAATTTTTGTTTAGATGGAAATACCATAAAATGATTAAAATTACTATTGAATTTATTAAACATGACATGATATTAAAAAATTTAGAAGATCTTATTAACCATATAAAACATTGTCATACAAAAAATATCAGTAAAGTGTAATAATTACTAAAAAGTACTAAATATTTACAAATGCCAATTAATGGGTACTCTTACATTTTTCTCAGTCCTTTTGTAGTATTGAGAGAATGTTTACTTAACCATATGTGCTATATAGATATTAATTAAAAAAATGCAAGTGCAAGTTTTTACATTTGAACTGAGAAAAAAAAAAAACCTTAAGGACATTAGTGTCCATCCACTTAGAAACACAAATAGTCATTTCAATAATAACAAGCTCATGGAAGAGAGGTTGAAGAGATTTAATGGCAATTGGTGTGTTCCATAGTGAATAGGTATAACTACAGTGCAAACAAGGTGTGAACCATTTTTCTCAATTCCCCCGTAACACTAGTTTTCTTTTGCTTAATTTATATTTCCAATATATTTGTAAGCATACTGCAAAAACTAGTTGAGTTCGTCCTTGTGAATAAAGCAATATCTTGAAAATCATTGTAAAGTGCTAGTCCGCACTAGAAATGGATATATTTGTCTCGATAGACCCAACCAAGCATTTGTCCCTCACAACTTGCAACTAACAATGAAGGTTCACCAATGATCAATTTTACATTTATGTGATTTAACAAGCTATTGTCTCTTATCAGTTAAGAATTTTGATGCAAGGCTTTGCAAGATATGTAACAAGTATGTTGTAGAATCTCGACTCCAATATCCCCTTCCTTGAAGGGAGCTTCTATAGAATCCTTTGTAGAAACTCCCAAGGGAAGGGATATTAGGATTGATATACTACATAATACTTATTCCATATCTTTCAAATTCTTAGTTGAGAAGAGACATCAGTTTGTTAAACTTCTTATAGGTAAAGTTTATCCTTAGCGAACCTCGTTGAACATTTCTTTCATCCTCTTCTTCCTTAGAGATTTTGTTTGTTTTCCTCACATAATAGTGCACAGTTGTGCAAGATGTTTCAGTGGAATTTTGTAGATTTCAACCACATTTTTTTTCCAGAGACTAGTTGAACACTATAGAAATCATCATACTGAACTTTTAAATATTCTCAAACTCTATGCTCCATTATTACTTGAATAAACATAATCTCCTTGAATTTCTTGAGATTGACAAGCCTTGACATTTTTTACATGTGGATAATAAATAAATTTAAAATGGAATAAATTGATATACAAATATTTTCAAGATGAACATAACATCTCACATGTACAACTTTAATGAAAAGGTTGTGGATGTGTTGTTATTGCCAGACTCTTTGAATTGGACATTTAGGCTGTAGCTAGTGAACATCGTGTCAAGACTATTGGAACGCTTTCATTATTGCTTAATTCATCCTATTGAGAGTTTAATGAATTATTGTAGTTAGTGAAAGTAACAAGAGGAGTATTTGCATCATATCCATAAGACTTGAAAACATCTTGGGGTATGTTGGTTTCATCTACATAATCAGTAAAGGTTTTCAAGGATCCATTTCCATTGCTCCTGTAGCTTTGAAACTTGTTTCTAGAAATGTTGTTGTTGTTTGCATATTAAGTAAATTAATCAATGGGGCCATTGCTACCTTCAATGTATTGGGATCATGTAGATGTATTTATTGACACTCATGTGAACTTAACAAAAATATATATTTTGAAGCTTTTTAAATATTTTGGAAGTTTTTTTGGGTATCTTATTTGGATGTGAAAATTATGTGAATCATAATGTCTAAAATTTGGAATTTCTTTTAGATACAATAATGTTTGATAAATATTTAGATGTATGTGTGAATGCTTATTGGGAAGTAATTATGTCTAAGTTTTGCACATAAATTTGAATGTTTTTTGGACAATTTAATATTTCATTTACAATTCAATTAGTAACTAAGAAATAGTTGTTTTTGAGTGATTTTTGGTGACAAAATGCTTCACAATATTAAAATTTTGGTTCTATTATAAACATGCTTCTTCTTGTGTTCACCACTTTATCACACTACCACGTTATATGAAATATAAAATATACTTCCAATGTATTTTAAAACAGTTTCAATGAGATTTTTAACCATCATGATAGCTACCAATTAGGGTATCTATCCCAACTTGGTTGATCATTTGAACCATGTCTTAGCTAACTCCGCCATAATGAAGATATAGTCGAATTCAGTGAATGCTAAAAATACCCAATATTTGTCGCAAAACATATCGATGATCATAGAATGTCAACATATAACTAGCACCATACTTATTTGTCCCAATCCACCCACTCAATATGCCTTGCACTCCTCGATGATGGTTGAGTGACTTTGTACTTTTTTTAAGGGGCATTTATTTAAGGACTTTCCCACCGCGAGTTATGGTTGAAGCAATGGGAGGCTAGATGGGCATATAATATTGAAACCATACCACATATATTCTTGTGTTGGTTGATGAGCTATCTTATTCAAAGTAAGGGTGGTTTATACATACTCAAAACAACCCTTGATCGCTCAATTTATTTCTCAAGTGATTTATTACTTAATAAATAAATCAAACAAGTCCTTGTAGTAATGATGAACTTGTTACCCCCACATGCCTAGGGGTAGTTGGAGGATATAATGTCTTGAGGCATGCAATGGAGAACATGATCTACACCATGTTGATGATGATCGACATATCCACAGAGGGCAACCAACAATCCCCTTGATTTGCCTCCCAACACAGATCAACCAAGGCTCATCACATTCAAGCAACCCAGAGTATGGGGCATGGTAAGCCAACGTCACCATGAGGTATGGTTAGTCCTTTTTTTTATTCAAGGTGTTGTGTTTAACTTATTTTGCATGTGGACAAGGATCATTGGTTGAAGTTGGATAGTGGATCACTTGCCTGAGAAATTGTATTGTATTCCTTGTTTCATCTTCGTGGTCAACTTCTGTGCCCTAATCCCGTGTTGTCACCGCCCCAGGGAAAAGGGGTAATATTGGGGGGCCCTCCCAAGGGTAATGTCCTGTTTCCGGTCATACTTAACACTTTCCATCTTGAAGCCTTTCACATATCCTAAAATTTGGCTATGGTCCATTCTCTCATGAGAAGAAGAGGATGAAGGCCCAAAGGATGATGCAACTACTCTATGTATATGTTATTTCTAAATTATAAAGGCCACCATAAAAGAATCAAGCCAACCTGAGCTCTACCCCCTATAATGGTAATTGCCCCTGTCTGGATGCGAATGAATGCATAAATTATAAAGGAGTACTACCTGGTAAAAAATAAACGAATGAAGCTTGAAACCTTATAAAGGGGAATTGAAAATGATAACTGGGTATCAAAAGGAAAATGAGGGGTTCAAAATGAAAAAAGTACTGAGGAAATGGTATCTCAAGTAAGAAAACACCACCTCTACAAAGGCGCTCATAGAAATGGACACCCGAAGCCATGAAGTAAGCTTAAAACCATAACATCTTCACACTTACTCTTGATGGGTTTTTACTTTCCCTTGTCACTCTCATGACATATCCCTCTACCTGGATTATTTATTTCTAGTCTAGGTGGCACACCTAATAGGGTTGGATGAAGACTCTCCCGTACTTAAACTTGGTAAGCCTCACAAGGTCTTGGGCTTGGGTGATACTTGAATGGGATATTGGTGTGAATTGATTACATGGCTTATACCTTAGGCATCAACTTACTTTGCATGGTTTAAGGACTAACATGTCTTATGAACATTGGTATACTTTGTCTTATATTCTTCTTTGTTTTGAATCGCCTTGACATGGTTCTTTGAGGGACATCTTGGGTTGTGCCCAAGATGTTGGTTGTGGAGCCTGATTATCTTCCTGATTCAAAGGTCTTTGTTTTCAATTGTGTTTATACCCCATGAAGACTTTACACCCCAGAAGAATGTACACTCTTCCACGTGGGGGAGTGCAGAAGGGGGTTACCCCCTCTGTGGGATTCGGGGGCGAAGCCCCCGAAGGAAAAATTGCCTTGTAAATGTATATTGTAATTTCATTGTAAATTTGGACCGTTCATTATAAGGTCACAGATCTAACGGTAGAAATTATGTTAGGGTTTTTTGCCCTAGAAGGCAACCCTCTGTTATGAGGGAAATTTATTGCGGCTATGCATGAGAGAGAATATGGTATTCTGAGATAGGAGACTGTGAGAGAATGAAGAGGAAGTTACATCGGGTTTGCTGTAGGTTGTATCCCTTCATTTGTTGGATAATAATAAAGGAAGGACCTGACAATTTCTCTGGTTGACGTAGCCCACACTGGGTGAACCACGTATATCTGTGTCTCTATTGTATTGTGCATCTTTTGTGTTTTATTTCAGCATTTGTTTTATTTTATTGCTTCACGATCCTGTTTTTCTAACAACTGGTATCCGAGCGAAAGGTAACTCGCAAGAAAGGAGGGTTCCTGGTTCGAGTGGGAGCAATGTCGGAAGATGGAAAGTTTAGGGTCGAAAAATTTAATTGCCAAAACTGCCAGTTATGGAAGATGCAGATGGGAGATTATTTATATTATAAGGATCTATTCCTACCATTAGGCGGAGTAGCAAAGAAGAGGACGACCATGAAGGATGAAGAATGAGAGATTCTTGACAAAAAGGCTCTAGGAACGATACGACTGAGCCTAGCAACGTCGTTGGCTTTCAATATTTCGAAAGAAAAGACAATGAAGGCTTTGATGGACGCATTGGCTAAATTGTATGAAAAACCCTCGGCGTCTAATAAGGTATTTCTAATGAAGAGATTATTTAATATGAAGATGTCAAAAGGTGGGTCTGTTGCAGATCATTTAAATGATTTTAATACAGCTACTAATCAACTAAGTTCTGTAAAAGTGGACTTTGATGATGAGGTCAGGGATCTTCTAATCTTGTGCTCATTGCCAGAAAGCTGGAACGGCTTGGTCATGGTTGTAAGTAATTATGTCTCTGGTTCAAATACTTTAAAATTTGATGATGTTGTTGGTGTTATCCTTAGTGAGGAAATGCGACGGAAAAGCACAGGTGAGACATCAGGTAATGCGTTGAACATGGAGAACAGGGGAAGAGAAAAGGATAGAGGAAAGGGCCCAGGGAACCGCGGGAATTCTAGGAAGGACAGATCCAAATCCAGACTTGGAAAGATAGAGTGCTGGAATTGTGGGAAGAAAGGACATCTGAAGAAAGACTACAGAGCTCCAAAGAAACAAAGAGATGGACAGCAGGAGAGAAATCAGGAAGAAAATGTAACAAGTGATGTGTTACAAGATGCTTTGATTCTTTCCGTAGATAATATTTTTGAGTCTTGGGTAGTAGATTCAAGGGATTCATTTCATGCTACACCCCATAGGAAACATTTTCTAGATTATGTTAAAGATGATTTTGGACAGGTTCATTTAGGTGATGATGCACCATGCAAAATTGTTGGAATGGGAAAGGTAAAAATAAAGCAACACAATGGAAACCAATGGTTGTTGAAAGAGGTAAGACATGTTCCAGATCTAAGAAAAAATCTAATTTCAATAGGACAGTTAGCAAGTGAAGTTTGTATATCCATATTTACAGATAAGACGTGGAAGGTCATCAAAGGATCATTGGTGATAGCAAAAGGAGAGAAGGTAGGTACATTGTATTTATGTACTAGTAATACTGACTCTTTTATCTCTTTAGATTCTATAGGAGTGGATACAACATTGTGGCATCATAGGCTTGGACACATGAGTGAGAAGAGAATGCAGATACTTTACAAAAGAAATGTGTTGCAAGATCTTAAACAAATTGATTTGGACTTCTGTGAGCAATGTGTTTATGGAAAACAAAAGCGAGTCAGATTTCTGAGTCAGAAAAGAAAAGAAGAATGAAAGGTTAGAGATTGTGTATATATATGTATGGGGACCTGCTTAGGTATCATCTCTTGGCGGATCTCGTTATTATGTTACTTTTATTGATGATGCAACTAGAAAAACTTGGGTTTATTGCATTCGACAAAAATCTAATGTTTTTGATACTTTTAAGAAATGGAAAGCTTTAGTTGAGATTGAGATAGGAAAAAGCTTGAAGTGTCTCAGATTAGATAATGGAGGTGAATATTGCAGCAAGGAGTTTGATGATTACTGTTCATACCATGGGATTCGTAGAGAGAAAACAGTTCCAAGAACACCACAAGAAAATGGTGTGTCAGAAAGGATGAACAAGACAATCATGGAGCGTGCAAGGAGTATGAGATTGCATGCTGGTTTGCCCTTACATTTTTTGGCAGATGCTGTAGATACTGCTATTTACTTAATAAACAAAGTACCTTCAAGCTCTTTGGATGGTAGAATTCCAGAGGAGGAATGGAAAGGAAAAAAGGTAAACTATTCTTTTCTGAAAATTTTTGGTTGTAAAGCATTTGTCCATATTGATAAAGAAAATAGAACAAATCTTGAGGCAAAATCTAAAAAGTGTACCTTTATTGGATATGGTGTTAATGATTTTGGTTATCGCCTATGGGATTATGAAAATAACAAAATCATTAGGAGTATAAATGTCATATTCAATGAGAAGGTCATGTACAAAGATCAGTTGTAGGGAAAGAAATAGGAAATATAAAAACAAGAATACACAGTTCTTGATGAGATCACTGAAAAAGAAATTCCAAAGGAACCAAAAAATCAAAATGTAAAACAACAGGAGCAGCAGGTACCTCAAACACCTGCAAGTGTTGTTAGAAAATCTACCAGGTTAAGTATACCCCCTGAACGATACTCTCCTTCATTGTATTATTTATTATTCACTGATTCTGGTGAACCAGAATGTTATGAAGAGGCAATGCAGGTAGACACCAAAAAGAAGTGGGAGCAAGGCATGAAAGAGGAAATGGATTCCTTGGTAAATAACCATACTTGAGACTTGGTTCAGTTTTCTGCAGGAAAAATAACATTGCATAATAAATGGGTTTACAAGTTGAAGGAAGAAGATGGAGGAATAAAGCGGTACAAGGCTAGACTTATTGTAAAGGGGTTTGCACAAAAGAAAGGTATAGATTTTGATGAAATATTTTCTCCTGTTGTTAAAATGACTTCAATTAGGACTATTTTGAGTCTCGTGGCAGTAGAAGATTTGCATCTTGAACAGTTAGATGTAAAAACAACTTTTCTCCATGGGGATTTGGAGGAAGAGATTTATATGTAGCAACCACAGGGGTATGAGGTCAAAGGGAAGGAGAATTTGGTATGCAAGTTGAAGAAGAGCTTGTATGGCCTAAAGAAATCTCCAAGGAAGTGGTATTTAAAGTTTGACAGGTTTATGACAGAACAGGGTTATAGTAGATGTCATTCTAATCACTGTGTTTATTTCAAAAAGATAGAAAATGGAAGCTATATTATCTTGCTATTGTATGTAGATGACATGCTTGTTGCAAGGTCTAATATGCAGGATATAAATGCACTCAAGAAGAAATTAGCTAATTCATTTGCGATGAAGGATTTGAGTGCTGCAAAGAAAATCCTTGGTATGAGAATAAAAAGAGATAGGAAAAATCGCAAATTGACATTGTCTCAGGGTGAGTACATAGAGAAGGTGTTGGAGAGGTTTAGAATGCAGAATGAAAAACCAATTAGTACACCTTTAGCCAACCATTTCAAATTAACTAAGGAAATGTGTCCCAAGACACAGGAGGAGATAGAATACATGTCCAGGGTCCCATATTCATCAGCAGTTGACAACTTGATGTATGTAATGGTTTGCACAAGATCAGATATTGCACATGCAGTGGGAGTTGTGAGCAGGCATATGAACAATATAGGTAAAGAACATTGGGAGGCAGTGAAGTGGATTCTCAAGTATTTGAGAGGTACTACTACTCATGCATTATGTTTTGGAGGTTCAGACACTTTTCTACAGGGATATGTTGATTCAGATATGATAGGTGATAAAGACAACAAGAGGAGCACCACAGGGTATGTTTTTACTATAGGTGGAACAACAGTAAGTTGGATTTCAAAAATTCAAAAGGTTGTTTCACTTTCAACAACAGAGGCAGAGTATGTTGCTGTTACAGAGGTTAGTAAAGAAATGATTTGGTTACAGAGGTTTACGGAGGAATTGGGAAAGAAGCAGGAGAATAACAGGTTTTACTCTGTCAGTGAGAGTGCCATTCATCTTGCAAAGAACTCAGCCTTCCATTCGAAGACTAAGAATATACAGTTGAGGTACCACTTCATACAATCTGCCTTGGAAGATGGACATTTGAAGTTGGAAAAGATACACACTAACCAAAATCCTGCAAACATGTTAACCAAGGGAGTAACCAGGGAGAAACTGAGTTCCTGCTCAGTCTCAGTTGGTATTTAAGAATGAATATGAAGATGAGAAATTTTCCAGGTCCAAGAAGGTTTAGATTCCAGCATTTACAATAGCGGTGGAGTTGTTGAGATCAGTCTCCAAGTGGGAGATTGTTGGTTGTGGAGCCTGATTATCTTCCCGATTCAGAGGTCTTTGTTTTCAGCCGTGTTTATACCCCATGAAGACTTTACACCCTAGAAGAATGTACACTCTTTCACACGGGGGAGTGCAGAGGGGGGTTACCTCCTCTGCGGGGTCCGGGGGCAAAGCCCCCGAAGGAAAAATTGCCTTGTAATTGTATATTGTAATTTCATTGTAAATCTTGACCGTTCATTATAAGGTCGCAGATCTAATGGTAGAAATTATGTTAGGGTTTTTTTCCCTAGAAGGAAACCCTCTGTTATGAGAGAAATGTATTGCGGCTATGCATGAGAGAGAATATGGTATTCTGAGATATGAGACTGTGAGAGAACGAAGATGAAGTTACAACGGGTTTGCTATAGGTTGTATCCCTTCATTTGTTGGATAATAATAAAGGAAGGACCTGACGATTTCTTTGGTGGACGTAGCCCACATTGGGTGAACCACGTATATCTGTGTCTCTATTGTATTGTGTATCTTTTGTGTTTTATTTCCGCATTTGTTTTATTTTATTGCTCCGCGATCTTGTTTTTCTAACAGAAGATGTTGTGCCTTATTGTAGGACTTTGACACATGTGATGGAGAGCAAGGAGTCATCCAATGACTCATTCCCCTCATACCATGGCTCTCACACCCTTGAAGCCTTGGACAATGGAAAAATGAGCTTGGTTATTGAGTAGGTTAGTCATATGCCACATACATGGGAAAGAAGCCCACAGGCTAGGCAGGGCACCCAGAACCATTGTGCATAGAAGACAGAGAGTGTTGCCTTTGGAGGTATCATGGAATCACTAGAGGATGAGATTACACCCCTCTTGCACCATGATGTGGCCTTTGTAGGCCCATGATGCCACCCTCTAGCCCTTGATGTCACCTTGGAGGCTAGGGTTTGATGGATGGTGTGGTTCTAGAGGTGGTTTGAATTGAGGAGACACATTGCATGGTAGTTTTGCACATAGGAGCATGATACATGGCCTTTGAAGGCCCAATGATCTACTCCTTGAGGCTGGATGTCACATTTTCAAGCCCTACGTCACCCTTCTAGGGCACGACGTCACCCTTTTTAGGGTTTTCTTTTATGTATTTTTCATTTTGGCATATTGTAGAGGAAAATGAAGGGGTAGACCCTCTTCTAATTTGTTGTTGAAAAAATTATTTGGATTAATTGGTTAAGGTGGCCTCATAAAAATATGATACCTTCTCATTTCATTTTCTCAACATTACAACTCACCATTTGTGAGAAAAGTCTAAAATTTTCTCCCTCTTGGGATAACTTGTTCTTCTACACTAATGCGCTATGCTTGGAGGATTAAGTTGTGGATACTTTGTTGATTTTTGAAGAATAATTTATGCAATTAGGGTTTTGTCTCTTGGTTTCTTGGCTAAAGTAAGTTATTTTTTTGCAATTTATCTTTATGGTGTTATGTTCATGGTGAATCTTGCTACTTTATGCTAGACATATTGCTTTGTAAAACCTTAAGAGAGGAGCATAAGTTATTCCTACTCTCACAAGATCATTCTTGTTCAAAATTGGTGAAGTTTCCTTGCTACGGTTAACATCCTAAAGCCCCAAAGTGATAACACTTTAGGATTTTAGCCCTAGAAACTTGATTTTGTCCTAGTTGAAGTATTAAGAAAGGAGAAAAGGTTGCTATATCCAAAAAGTGATTTCACTCTAGCAATCCTTCTCCTTAAGGTTTAAAACGTAAGGCCCTAATGTGCTGGCACCTTAGAGTTTAATCCCTACCTCTTAATCTCTACTAGTTCAATCTTCAAGCATTGTTGTATTTGTTGTTATAACGACTCCAAAGCCCTGAAAGACACTAATTTTACATCTCTCTTGTGGTGAAATTGATCAACAAACACTCTCTTTCAATTCTCTCAAGCTCTCTACTAACGTTGCTAACACTAACACTCACTGAATTGCTATTAAATTTGTTGTTGCAAAAGTTTGCTACAACCATTTGATACCACTCATATTTGTTGCACACACTCTTGTAAAGGTGGCTTAACTTGTTCAAAAAGTGCATCTAACAATTGGATATTAATCTAGTTAATTTATGCTAAGTTTTCCTTGTCAATTGTTGCATTTTTGAAGCATAATTGTTGTTGTTGTTATAATTTATTCATTGTTTTTGTACTACTGTTCATTACTGCAAATTCATAACAACCATAATACCTTTCATTTTCTAGTGTCTTGAAGAGGTATTTCTTGCATGTTTGAACTTAGAAATCATTACATATATGCTATAAAGTGTTTTTGTTCCGGTCAGGGACTCAATCAACTTCATATCTCCTTGACCATCGTGACCTAGACTAATCTTTAGGTGATCAAGAGAGGGGGTGGTAGGCTTGACTACTTTACTTGTTACTTTGATCCCTTGAGGTCACCGGGGAAGCCTCCCCTGTGGTGGACCTCCTCCATCACTAAAACGAGGGAATTTGTTTCTAAGGTGATAGTGGTAGGATTTTCCATAGTTACATAAGATTTAGGGTATGGATAGAATAGATTTTCCCTTCCCTATCAGCTAAAACCAATTTCACATCTTAATACACATAGTAATAACGTAAGTAATCAAAATGGTGGGGACTAGTCCAAGGAAAAGTTTAAGGGAAATCCTTTGGACTCGTGGTTCGTCCCCACTACATTCGTTCAAGTCCCCTATTGAAATAAAAATATTCTAATCCCCATTCAATCCCTATTGTGCGGTCCTTGAACCTCTTCCTCTTCCTCTTCCACACACTCTCGTACTGCAATGCGATCCCTCTTAGATATTGCGACGAGCCCTATATATTTCAATAAATATGTTGGTGATGGATTGAATTGCCTTGATTTTTCTCTTTATTAGTCCTTATTAATCTATAGTTTATCATTTCCTTGAATCTAATTGTAGAGATGTTTTTCTCCCACTAGCTCTAAATCATTTTTAAGCGAATACGGAAATCATTAGAAAGGTGCATTTGTAAAAAGTGGATAGGAGGGAGGAATATTGGAATTCTACATGAAGATAGAATATCACCATATAGTTAAATTGACTTTCAAACTATATTTTTCGACGTAGACCATTCTATATAATGGTCTTTTCCATTATAAGGGGGTTCCAAAATCTTAACATGCTTGGCTATGTTTTGAAATTCGACTCATATATAATTTTTTACCTTTGAATTCCCTTATTTTTAGGGAGAATCGACGTACTTCCGAAGTTCAATTAATTGGATTTTGGCATGAAATGAATTGGCATTAGAAGCTTTAGTAGCAAAGACAAAAATAACAGATCCAGTTGGAGGAAACCATCACTCATGGGAGATAGAGGATTAGAGAAACCATCACTCATGTGGGAGAGAGGATTAGAGAAACCATCACTCACATAGAGAGAGGGACAGTGTTGTAGCCAAGGCCATGACCTGTGCACCCCTATGGGTTGCGACCAACCCATGGACCGTGTATCCCACAATCCATTCTATTCATAACTTGTTGCTAGTTTTGAACATACTCCATTCAATTTATTAAATCGAAATCACTACATACAATATAATAAGGTTGTATTTAACAAAGTATGATTTGAAACAATGAGGTACTGAGTGTGGATGCAATTTAGAAAATAACAATGTAACTAATATTAATGTAGGATGTCGATTGGAGTTGTCCTTGGAAGACCACTGGTACTAATAAATGCAAAAATGTCATCAAGGACACTAAAATAGAGATAGTGAATGGTAGCCACCATATCATATGTGGCAACTAAGAAAATAGTCCCAATTGTACAATTACATCTAATTTTAAGACTTTCAAACTTGCTTGTACACTTACAACCATTTCTATTGATCTCCTTTGATCTAGCCAACATTAGGTCGATTTAAACTGATATTGAATGATATATCCAAATGTCCATTGATATCTATGATACATTTCCAAGGGAATTAGCATGGAAAAGGAGTGTATCAATGTAGAATTCTAGAGAGGAGAGAGTGATAAGGGAGACAGTGCACTAAGGGAGGAGAGCACACTAGGGAGGAGTGCATTATAGGAGAGAGTGTGCTACGAATGGGATGTGAAACAATGAAAACAATTCTAACTTATAGAGTTGTGTAATTATAATGTGAGAGGAACAATAATGAGAGAGGAAAAATGAATGGGAGAATAAATTGCTAAACAAAAATAGGAGAGGAAATTGCTAACAAGAATGGGAGAGAAAAAATGAATGGAAGATGAAATTGTTAAACACGAATGGGAGAGGAAATTGCTAACAAGAACGAAATAAGAAATTGCTAAACATAAATGAGAGAGGAAATTGATAAAAAAGAATAAGAGAGGAAAAATGAATAGGAGAGGAATTTAATTGGTAAACAAGAATGAAAAAGGAAAAATGAATGGAAGAGGAAATTGCTAAACAATAATGGATAGGAAATTGTTAAATAGGAATGGGAGAAGAAATTGCTAACAAGAATAAAATGGGAAATCACTAAACAAGAATGAGAGGGGAAATTGCTAAAAATGAATAGGAGAAGAAATGATTATGGTAGAGGAAATCGTTAGAATATTTAGACACTTAGGAGTTAGTTACAATCAACTGGGTCTAATGTGTTTTTAGGTAAAGTATGTTTCCTTAGTATGCATTAATATGCATTTGTAGTTATCTAATCTCACAATCATGATATGTTCTAGACACAAAGTGGTCTGATAGTTAATCTTCTACTCAATACTAATAAATATACTAATCTATGGCTTAAAAATCGACTAGTCCATGATCTTTACTTAAATAGGACATAGGGTGATTTGTTGACAATCGATTGTAAGAAATTCATATGTAAAAAAAATTCCTTTTGCATTAATATATTGCCTCAAGTGGCCACATTGGTTGGGGTTATGTATTTTTTCCATCTTTGAGGGTTTTAACCATGTAATACATCAATGTACTAATATTTTATCTATTTGTGTGAGAAATTTCTTAAGGTGTTCATCCTATGTGGAAATACCCTATTTATCGAACATGGTATTACAACATTACAGTCTAAAAGTGAAGGTGCATTTTTGTTGGATATTTCGAAGATGTAAAAGGACATAGACTTCTTCAACCTCATTCCAATGAAATTATTATTAGGAGAGATGTTAATTTTGATGAAGGACTTGGCATGCGATCCTAATTCGACATTTGTGTGATATTCAAATTGCAATTCATCTTCTACATCTATGCCATCTTCTATCCCAACTTTTTTGTTAGTGATCCTATTATAAATTCTTCTTTAGGTGATGACAACATGGATGCAAATCCACCTCTGTCTGCTCAAATTCCTCCAATTGGGTCCGCTGAACATGAACCTGCACCAACACCACTGCTTCTTAGATGGGTCCATACAACACAACAAGCAATTGATGATCTTGTTGGTGCTCCTATCATTCAACATCATATGCATTCACAATTCCAGTGAGCCTCCTCTCTTTTGGATGAAGTTTCAGAGACTCACGATCTAGAAACATTTGCAGAAGCTTATGGAGATATATATTGGGACACAACAATGAATGAAGATTATAATGGTGAATTATTCTTGGGATCTTGTATCTCTTCTGAAAGGAAGAGAACTTGTCAAATGTAAATGGGTGTATAGGACTAAGTATGCATCGAATGGAAGTGTTGAAAGACATAAAGCTTGGTTAGTTTCCAAAGGATTTTCTTAAGTTGAAGCGATTGCTGATAATGAAACCTTTGTACCTGTAACCAAAATGAATTCCATTTTCCTTGTTCTATCTCTTGCCGCCTCACATAAATGGGAGGTTCATCGTATGGATGTTAAATCCACCTTTTTGCATGGGGATTTGCAAGAAGAAATTTACATGGAACAACCTCCTGGCTATGTTGAGAATGACTCCAACCTTGTTGTTCACCTTAAGAAATCTCTCTATGATATTAAGCAAGCTCCTCATGCTTGGTATGCTAAAATGGATTTATTTCTTCTTTACATTGGCTTTTCTAGATGTCATTCAGACCCTGATGTCTACACCAAAAAAATAGGTAACCATATCATAATACTTGTTCTTTATTTTGATGACTTTATTGTCATTGGTGGTGATCCCAAATTTAAATCATGTGAAATGTAGCATTAGGAAGAAATTTAAAATGAAAGACTTAGGACATTTGCATTATTTCCTTAGCCTTCAAGTATTGCAAACCAAAGAACTAATTTCCCTTTGCTAGTCTACGTATGCATGCGATCTTCTTCACCACTTTCACATAGAATATTTTAAACCAACCTCATCTCCCTTCTAGTTTGGAGTTAAAATTGTTGCCACTTGTTCTATGCTTGAAGTAGATGCCACTTTGTACCATTAGTCAGTTGGTATCCTTTTGTATTTGACTCATACCCATCCTAATGTTTCCTTTGTTGTTGGTCTTGTTGCTCAGTATATGAAAACACCCCATGAGAGCCATTGGAAATAAACAAAAATGATACTTCAATATATCTGAGGTACAATTCAATTTGGGATACATTACAACACATGGGGGACTCCTTTGTCGGTTGGTGTTAACAAAGATCTCCCTCCTACGGATAGGTGGGTTCTCCCTTGGATCTACCTTTGATCCAAGACATATAACCGATATATAATATTATTTTCTTGGATCTAATCAGATTATTTTCATTTTACATTAGATGGAAGCGAGACGTACCTTATTAACTAAAAATTGTCCTTATGTGTTCGGCTAACACAACTCCATAGATACAACTTTGATTCCTATGATCCACATTCTGCACACAAGCGACAAACGAATACCAATCTACGAATCCTTTTAAGTGTTAAATAAACTTGAATCCAATCAGATCTACTTTATTCAATAATGAACCACAAATCATGTAATCGAAAATAAAATCATTGAAGGGGAACAATAACATTAATCTATTTGATAAAACAAAGAACCTTACATCAATATTGAATACTTTAAGCGTTGTGTTGCAGTTCTCCTTGGTCCTTTCCTTCACCCTCACTCTCTTGGAATTCCAACAACGTAAATTTACTCTCAATTCTTCCTTATTTTTTCTAAGAAAACCTCCATGCATAAACAACCCACCAAATATTTCCTCCTTGTGAAGAGATAATGCACCATATTTGAGGTTCTAGAGATTACTTAGGGCATGCATTGATGAAATACTAGTGATGTACCACCTAGTCTTGGTTAACTAGCCATTCAATCCATAGTTGTCTAGATATTCTCAAGTGGAGTGAATTACTCTTATCCACATGTGAGGCACACTCTTGGTGATGATTCCAAGGAAGGCATCTTGTCTTGTTGATAATTCCAATGTATGCAAGAAAGACTAGACTTCACTTAGTGTAACTTAAGCATGACTCAAGAAGAGGTGCGCCTTTGTTTAAGGGAAGAATATTCTCACTCACGTGAGCTTTGTAGTCACGAGATAGGAATTTTCTCCTAAAATCAAGGAATGAAGCACTCTTCCTCCTAGTAAATAGGAATTTACCTAATGGTGGTTTATGGGCCCATGGTTTTGGAAACCCATGGTATTTTCCATGGTATTACATGGTAGGTATTTTTCCATGGTTTTGGAAACCCATGGTATTTTCCCATGGTACTACATAGTAGGTATTTTCCTATGGTTTTGGAAACTCTTGTTAGGTACATGTGTATGTATACTCTAGTAGCCCTTTTGATAATATCCTCTATGTGCCCATAGAGTGGAAAATACAATTATAATAGATGCCCCCTAATGTGCGAGGTTAGTAGAGGGACAAATGGATGAAACATATTACAATAATTCTAAATGTGAGTTGGTGTAAGGAAATATATGAAGAGAAATGAACCGATGAGTATGTGCAACTAAACATCAACCAAACATATATAGATCATTCTCGATGTAGGAATACCCATTTGCGGTACATAAATAAAGCATGGTCGCCACCATAATACACTGCGGATCCATGTAATGAAATGAAAGATCATGGCCACATAAAATACATAGTGGATCCATGTCAAAAGGAATCATAGCCACGAGAAAATACAATGTGGATCTATGTCATAGTGAATGTCAGGAAGATGTTGATCACTAATGATGATGCTCCCATAGTCTTCAAAGTACTTACACAGAAATGACATATGCCATCGCATTTTGGGAGGGGTATTAGGAATGAGTGACATGCCCCCAGGTCCAAGGTCTTTGTCTCAACCTTGATGGTACAATTCTATGTCACGTGAATAAATGAGTTGATTTCAAGCATGGTAGAAATCGTTTGATTATCGGTCATTGAGGTATACCGTTAACAGACACAAGGGGACCCATCAATGATGTAAATGAACCCCAAGTTACCTAGTACAATATAGAAAGTGTGAATAGATTATCAAATATCAAACACTTGTAGAATCAATTTATCGGGGTCAATGAGGTAAACCCACCGTCAATTGCGCGGAAGCCTACTACTGAGGACCACAAACTTCAAGGTACTAACTAGTTCCTAGATCTCATTCCTAGATGATGTGCTAAAGTTGACATGAAGAGATTTGTCGTAGGAGGGACTTAATGTATCCCCCATCAATCGAAACAAAACATACATCGAGAGATGATGTGAAACGATAGAATCACTAAGTACAATTGACGTGAGGATGAGCGACATGGATGTCAACAAGATAGTAGATGGTCAACTTAGGTTTAAATTCACTTGAACATATAACATGACACAATGAGGACCTGACAACATAAACTCAAGAGTGTTGATAATGCAGTGTGACAAGGCATGAGGCGATTGAAGCACTCTCTGTAGGGACTGGAAAGATAACCAATCAGAGGAGTATATGACATGCTGATGGTACGACTCCTAGGAAAGCTATAACCAAATTGTAAGAGAATGATACAAACGGGTGCTATGCTCAAGGGAGACATGATTAACAACTTTCATTTTGAGAATATAGATTAACGGTAACAAAACCCCTTCACCTTTTTAATTTTTTTGGTTTTTGTCTCCTTCATAGTTTTACAAGTGTGAAAGAGAGATAAAAGTGTGCTTGATAGCGTCTTTTTCGTTCAGTTTTTACGAGTTCGAAAATGAGTTAAAGTATACTCGTGAGGTGTCTTTTTCATGTTTGGGTGAGCACGAAGAAAAGTTAAAAGTAAGTTCGTTTAGAGAGACCGAGTGGATAAACAACATGCATTGAAGGTCCAAGTGTGTGGAACCAACCTAGGAATAATGGATGCAACATGGTGTTTGGAAAGTAAGGTCCATTCATAACAATGATTCTCTCCATAGGTAGTAAGGGTCACAAAATGGAGTTAAGAGAATGTAGACGACCATAGGTCAAGTGTGGTTGTAAATGGTAGTAATCAAGAGTCAAGCAAACAACAATGCAATAGTAGACATCAATACATAGGTAGCAAAGGATTCTACAACCGTCAAGTAACACAAAAATGTGGGAACCACCTTGGGATATGGCCAAAACAAATGTGAACAAAGGAATGAGGCTCAATTTTGAATCATGAAAGGTCTATAGGAGGGTTCCTGGGCCTACATGAAATCAAAGCATGGGCACAAGATGTAAATCAGGGTGCTAGATCACCCATAGAGGGTAGGCATTATCGTGCAAGTTACGATGTGAAAAAAAGAGAATGGTTGATTGTCGCAACTTGACAGGATTGAACCTAAGGCTTTGTGATGGAAACATGGATGGTTAGTAATGCAAGATGGTGTTTTAGGGAAAACCTATCGCTATATGCTAGTTTGAAACACGTACCTCAAGTTCAATGGATGTTTCCATAAAAATTCCAAACAAAATGTCCATGAGTCGTGTAAGACACATCCAAAAATGCTAGACTCAAGGTTAAAATGAAAGATTTTTTTTTGGAGTTTTCGATTATATATGGGTTTTTTTGTTTTTTGTTTTTTGGGATATGTAATGAAAGACTCTTATATGTGTGTGTGTGTGTGTGTGTGTGTGTTTTATCTTGGCTTGTACTTGTGGTTTCCAAAAAAAGTAAATGTATGTGAACATGTATGCTTTTAGCTTTTGCTGAGATGCTTGATGTTGATGTGACAAGTGCCAATCCAACACATGGTTAGCCAATGAATCAACCAACGTATTGGACCCTCTTTGGATGTGTTGGTAATCAATATAATCAAAGTACCTTTTAGGATGAGGAACCCTCAAATAATTTCGAAGTAAGACATGGAAATAGACAAGGTAAGCATGATTCATCTGTGATACCATGAGTTGGGAATCTAACCGGAAAAATATCCTGTGAATGTCAAGAGCCAAGGATTCATATAGGAGTTTTATGACTCCACTATAATTTGCGATGTTGTTGGTGGAAGAACCAACGAAAGTTCCCTTAGAACTCACCAATTCGACGACGATGGGTGAAAAAATCACCCAGACAGTGGAAGCAATGTTTCATATACAACGATTGGCACCGTTTGTGAATCCTACATAAACTGAGGAAGATGATGACATATGAAAATAACGCATGAAGCAGGATAATAATTTCACCGAGACAAATGAGACACCTAAAATAAATAACATACCACACCAAAACTAAAATACACAAAGTACAAAGCATCATGGGGACAAGTAGCCTATGCATAACACTTTTTTAGGTAGAGACCGTTGCAGGACTTCGAGAGAGAGCTCCCATCATGATTGACTAACTCATAAACCCCTTAGTACAAGACACATTTAACTATGTAAGGACTCAGGGGGTTTAAACTTACCGACACCTAGAGTATTGTGGTCTTGATTTTAGACCAAAACCAAGTCACCTTTTGCAAAGGCCCAAGGTCAAACAAATTTATCATATTGAGATTTGACCCATTTTTTTATGGGTTTCATTAGCTAGCACAACATTGCGACGACGTTCATATAATTGGACCAAATATAGAAGGCATTCTTCCTGGACAGAAGTTTCGAGTAGGAGTTCTACAACTAGCTTGAACGACGAGATCTCACATTCAATTGGTAGGACCGCCTCCACTCCATAGACAAGTTTGAATGATGTGAACCCGGTGACAGTCTTAGTTGAGGTTTGGTATGCCCATAATTCTGAAAAAATCATAAGGTGCTAGGTGGACTTGCGGTTCCCAACCATCCTTTGTATCATGGTTTTTAGAACGCAGTTAATGGCCTCAACTTAACCATTCAACTGAGGGTAGTAAGGGATCGAGTTCTCATGGCGAAAAACCAACTTCACAGATAGCTCAATCATATTCTTATTGAGGAAGTAGGATCCATGTTCTGTTATGATAGTGCGAGGCACACCAAACCATACGATGTTTTGGTTGAAGATGAATAAAGAGACTATAGTGCTATCATTGGAGAAGGTAGGAAAAACCTTTTTCCACTTGGTGAAGTAGTCCAAAACCACAATGATGTAACCATGGCCATTAGTCGAGGTAGGCTTACACATCATGAAATCAATTCCCCACTTGGAAAAGGGGTCGACGACAACCATAGGATGTAGGGGACCAGGATAGGCGCCCATTTTATGAGTGAAGATTTGGCAAGGGTGACACTTTTGGATCACATGCATAGAATCTTTGAGGGTTGTGAGACAAAAGTATCCTGTGTGCAAACTGTTTTGAGAAGTGGCCAGACCAAAAATATGATTGCCACATGCTCCCACATGGAAATCATTTAGAAATTTCTTTGCTTCCTTGCGGACAAGACGACGATGTATAACTAAGTCTATCTCTTGATGATAAAGGCTGTTATTGAGAAGGAGCTATTGTTTGGGTTGATGGAAGATGCGTTTTCGTTCGTGGTGGGAGAGTTGGGAGTGAAAATGGTGGGTCTAAATATATAACACTACATATCTGTACCAAGGATCAGACGAGATGATGAGAAATAATGATTCATTTGGAAAATAATCATTAACCACAAGTTTTTTATCAACTCTGGGAAGTTTGGACATTAACTCAGTGAAAACCAAAGACTTCTTAGATTTGGCCGAAGAAAACTCTAGGTCAAGCTCTTGTAATATAACAATCTATTTGGATTATTTCCCCCCAATTATTTGACGGGTCAATATATGTTGCAACGAGTTGGATTTTGATATGACAATGGTCTTTCACAAGATGATGGAATGTTGCAATCTTTGGACAACATGCACAACTGCTAAGGCCAAAGTTTCAACATGTGAATATCAAAGTTTGGGGCCTATGATATCTTTACTCAAATAATATATCACATGTTCAATTTGTGCATTGTCCTCTTGGCAAGCACCATATCAACGGTGGAGTCGAATGATGCAAGATAGAGCAAAAATTCCCCATTGTAGTTAGGAGGGCTCAAAATGGGGGTCAACATCAAATCCTTTTTCAAGGCACAAAAGAGGGCTGGGGTTGGTCTTCCCACACAAAAGGCACACATTTTTTTTAAATAAGTGCATAAAACTTTTTGTGATCGCGGCGTAATCAACAATAAATCGACGCAATAAGTTTTCCTTCCCTTGCAAACTTTGGAGTTGGGTGACACTATGGGGGGGAGGCAATTGGAAAATCACCTCGATATTGAAGGGATCAACCATGATCCCGAACTTGGATATGATAAAGCCTAGAAAGTGCCCGATTATCACACAAAATATACATTTGTGGGGGTTCCAACGTATTTTATAGTGTCGACATCAGGTAAATATGGCTTGTAGGTGATCTGGATGAGCATCTCGTCGCTATGAGCGAGTGACTAAGTCATCGAGATATGCCTCTACAATGTTCCTGATGTCATGGAAGGTGTATGAAATTTCTTGTTAAAAAATGGCTCCAACATTTTTAAGACCAAAAGGTAACTTGCGATAAGAAAAAGTACCCCAAGGGAAGATGAAGGTAGTCTTGTGCTAATCTTCTGGTTTGATCTATATTTGGTTATAGCTGGAGAAACCATCCATGAAGGTTAATATCTCACTGTCAGTGCATTCATCGATGATATGATAAATGAATGAGGTAGGATAATTGTCTTTGGGACAAGCCTTGTTCATATCCCTATAATCAACACAGACTCTGATAGTTCCTTTATTTTTATTGACTAGAACGAGATTGGATACCCATTCGATCAAGGGAATGTGATGGAAAAAACCAACGCGAAGAAGCTTTTCAACCTCTGCCTTGATAACAACAACCTTTCTTGGGTGGATGGTCGATGTTTCTTTCGAACATGCTTGAATCCACTGTATTTTTCGATCTCGTGCTCAATAATATATGGGTCAATTACGAACATTTCTTCATAAGACCAAGAAAAAATGTCACATAATTATTTGAATAAGGAAGTGTAAAGTTTGAGTTCTTGAGGGGAACATTTTTCACCTTTCAAGATGTTTTCTATGACACTGGGCTTTACTGAAATGTCAATAGGAATGGTTTTTGATATGTTTTCCAAATTCCCTTATGTGAATATTTCATGAATCATAATGGAAGCTTGGTACCAATGAACATTATCATGAAAGTTAGGATTTTTTATGTCACCCTCTAAGTGTTCTAAATCAAGGAGGAATGATGCGTGATGGTGTAGGTCATCCCATGGATGGTCTAGAGAAGTCATGTCTTCCATGATGGCCTCATATAAAGGAATCACAAAATCAATAAAATCATGTGACTTGGGGAGAGGGGTGAAAACCCCAATGGGCTTGGCATACTAATCAAATCCCACATTTTGTTAGGGGTTTGAGTCAGGGTAAAAACATTTCAACTAGATTACCTGATAGGCAAGATCAACTGTTGCGAGTGTCATGTGATATTCGTAATATTCAACTTCTGAAGGGTGAGGGACTACCCAAGGATCAACAGATCCAAGGGAGCCATGAGTGATGGAAGATATCATGTTGATGGGAGCCACATTTTGGTGGAGAGGCGACAAGGGAAGGGTAAATTTACGTATCAAGGATGAGTCTTTAAACATCCATGTGCCTACACTCATGTACGCACTCTAGGAATCACCCAAAAAAGGGAAAATGGATCTTACATTGGGTCTAAGGTTGAGAATGCAGTAGGAAATTTGATCGATGGTCATGATCTTCCCTTGGTAGGGAAAGTGAAGGGCTCGAAAACCTGACAATGAAACAACCATCATTTCGTAAAACCAAGTATTCCCGAGTAGAATATTATAATCTAAAGGGGTATCAACCACTTCAACATCGACATAAGAAGTCTTACCAAATAACTCTATGCAGTGCAATAATGGTCCCACGAGGTTTGAACATGTGTCCGTAGAAATATTTGAGAATGGTGTTAGACAATTCAAGCTTTGGAGAGAGAATAACTTGCCAACATGAAATGGACATAATAAACATTGAGGCTTCCTCGTCCATAACTGCACGGAAGATGGTTTTCCCATTGACTATGATTTGAATTTGAAACAAAATCTAGTGAGAGAGCCTATTGTGAGCATGGTCCACATCAAACGTAAGTAAATTGGACTTTGAGGAGTGAATCCTTCCTATAGTATATAATAATTCCTTGCGCTATGTTGGGAATCTTTGCAAGACTTCAAGAGCGCTCATGGCACAGGGTGCTTGGGAAAAATCTTCCATAATGTTCTAATTATGGGTGGTCCATGTGTTAGGATGGTTCATTGTTCATGAAAGAACACCTCATGGTGGGTGAAGCATTGCATCAAGTGGTAGATTCTTTATCTGGAGAGGGCCACTAGGCTGGGAGGTTGAGGCTGGATCACGGGTCACATGACTAGGCTTATGAGTCTCATAAGTATGCGTATGAGTTTGTAGATTAACCATCTATTCACACATGAAAACGTGCACATTCATGGACCTTCTTGCAGAGGGGGACCTACCATGCCCCCTTGTAGGGGTGTAGGATTAGAAGAAACTATTTGTTGGTGTTGGTGTGGGAATGGATTTGTCAGGACAATAGGTTGTGGGGTAGCTAATGGATGGGATAAATAGCGATGGATTTCATCCATTTTCATGCACTAGTGAGTAGGATGGTACTCCATACAAATATTGCATGGGGGTCGGTTCTTTTACTTCTCGATGCTTCCCCTAGAATTATTTTGGGTTTGTTGTCCATTTTGATTCTTCTTTTTGTTTTTGTTCTTACCTCCCGACTGTTGAGGATTTTTTGATTGTGTGGATTGCATCGAATTCTCCTTGGAGGTTTGGACAAGATCCAAAGTCATCTGAGGGGTGGACACAAGGGAATATGGGTGTGATGTGATATTCAGTTGACCCAACTATCCAACCAACTGGCCTATGGAGATACTAGAAACATAACCCACTAGGTCGTCAACATGGGGCCCTAGGGTTGGCTGGTGCGGATTTGTGGATGACCATGGAGCATGCAGGATAAGATAATATAACATGATAGATTGAGAATAGATCAATTCTAGATGTTGAACATGGAGTATATCTTTTTCCTCAGTGACTTACCTTTCCATGGTGACATCCTTGGATATGGGAGGTAATAAAGACCTTGTAAACCAATCCATAAGGAGTTGGTCGGGAATCGTAGCCTTGTCGAGCCTATGCCACCGTCTCCACTCATGAATATGATTAGAAATGTGTGTGGAGGTGTCTTTATGCAAAGAGGTTAGGAGTTATATCCCGGTCTTATACCTAATGGGTAATTGGAAATGCATTAAGAATGTCATGGCCAAGGTGGTAAAATTTTCATAGGAAGTGCCTTTTAGTTATACATACCATTTAATGACGATTCTGGTCAGAGTTCTTTGGAAAAGATGCAGTTTAATGCTATCGTTCATGAATGAGTTGGACGAGTTCAAAATATGGTATTTCATGATGTGCGTGGAGGGGTCTTCTCCCTCCTTTCCGTCGAAATTGGGTATATATGAAGAAAATTTGGTAGGGATAGTCAACCACCATGGGTGGTGGAAAATGAGATTGTTTGTCAATCGTGATAAATTTGGTAGATCTAAAATTTCCAAATAAGGAAGCTGTGAATTGAAAAATGTATTTTGGCATGAGGAAGACACTTGTTCCCTGAAAAACCCTTGCAATTCTCCCGATTGGTTTCCCCCAGGGATGAAAAAGTTACCTTTCACATGACTGCTTCCGGGACCATACAAAGTTCCTTGAGGTTGGGTTCCAGGGACATAAATGTTATCAAAAGGGTTACTAGTGCTTGGAACATAGTTTCCCACCGGAGGAAATGTATCCCGTTGAGGGTAGTTTTCCGAGGGAAAATTTTCCCTTCACAAAGGAAGGCCTTGCTCTCAACATTGTGGTAGTCGACACATATGATACATGAATCATTACCTTCAATTTGGATGAATCTGAACCGTGTCTCCCTCCTTTAGTATCTTTCCAGATCCTAGTTAAGATTCAAAACATCATTTTTCATTAGTGCATCATCGATGAAGGAGAATCCACATGCATAATGTCCAAAATCCTATTGAATAAACTTGGCTTGCATAAGCTTTCCCCTTCTTCCATCACACTTAGAGTTTATGATGGTCATCCATCACAACTTGGGGCCTATACCAAAATGTACCTGTTGAGATCGGGGGAAAAATGGTTTTGACAAACATTAAAGTCGGAGACGCCCCATTGGATTACAATATCTTGTTCAGGTTTAGTTACATGTATGCCATGAAATCCATAGCTTCATCTATGTTCCACACAACGCTCTTCCCTCACAACAGGAAGATTGTCACCATTGATCAATTAACACATTATGATCCCAACCATGTAGATAACATATATAATATCCTTCCACTCATATGAGCCAGTTCATATGTCTCGCCAGTCATGGAAGTGGGACCAAGAATATTTCGAGACCCATAACTCTTGGGAACTTACCAAGGAGATCCACCTCTTCTTACTCCTTCATATTCATCCCAATTATGCATAGTTACCTCAGATAGTGTGAAATCAACCGATGGGACCTCTCATTAGGAAATCACACCTTATCTTGTCCTTGAGATGTCCACACTAGAGTCTCTTCAAGAGAACACCCTATGACTAGTCACATACCAGTTTGGAAAATGATTCCCCAAGCCATAACCCAAATATTGTTTTCCTATATACCACCTAGAGTAACTGCCTACCAGGTCACAACTACCCTTACCCTACCTAACATGGTAATTGATATCCCTATTTGGTATCTTGACCCACCGTCTATGGTATTCGTCCCATCACTCCCCCCTCAAATAGAGACATTACCCATGTAACCTATGGTTCGACCACCAACTCCTCCAACCGGTCACATAGTTGGAGGAAAAGATACCAACATTAGGGGGAAAAATAAGAAAAATGGGGGCACCCCTAAAAAAACTCCCCGATTCCAACCACCATGTGCACTTTGTGAGAAACCAAGGCACCCCACCAATCTATGCCCCACCCTCTTTGAATTACATAACTTAATTCACCTCCCAAAGTTGACACCATTACTTCCTACTCTGGCAACTTCGACCATCAATTCTTTTGTGGATCCTTCTCCCACGTGCAAGAAAATTTTGCGTACCAACTTTGGATGCGCCATATGCTCAAAATATTTCCATTACACCCACCACTGTTCAACACTACCTCATTTTTGGGAAACATTAGCAATAGTTCGAAAAAAATCCTTGTCACTGCCCACTCAAGAAGCACCCATTGATGCTAATTCCTCCAATATTTGCTACATATCCACGCGATTGAGGTGCCCATGTGTGTTATGTGACCATATGGACCATTTCACCCATATGTTTCCATTATTCATCAAATATCGGGTTCCTCGTATGACTACCTTCCAAAATATTCGAACATCTCTTCAATATTCAACATCCCATAAAAATGCATTACCCCCCTAGGGTGATCCCGTCACACCTTCTTTGGGGTAGGAATGTTTACCCCTATCCCCGTATGCCATACCCATATACTTGCGGTCATAGGATTTTCCCCCAAATCCACCCAATTCACCAACAAGTTCTCCATGAGAAATTCCTTTTCCTCCTGGAGAGCACTACACACACATGTGTGTGCATATTTGGTATATTTGTTCCAGCAAAGGATCCCCCCCTTTCTTCGAATCAACCATTCATGTTGAGGATATCACTGATACCCCACTGACGTCACTCGCTTGTGATCCCTTAACAACAAAAAATTCCGCAAACCTCAACGTCATGCACAACTCGTATGAGACATTTGATGTCACCACGTCACACTTACATGTTCATACCCCTGACGATTCATTTTTCTCTCATATGTTCCAGTCATATGAAGACATCTTATAGGACATGGTGACACCTGACTATCTCTGGGGTGTAATCCAGCACCGATCATTCATCCTATCATCAAATTCTTTTCAAACCAACGCTAACACCAACATTTGTGTGATCGAAACCAATAATTTCATTCCTCTAGGGAATATTGATTGGTTCAAAAACCAAATCCCTACCCTTGACACTTTTGAAGAAGGGAACATGGACAACATTTCCTCTACCATTAAGATAGACATTTCTACCAAACCTGACATCATTGACGAGACCACTCTCGACTTTGCATGCTCCACCAAAGAAGTCACAACCTACACAACTCTTTTTCAGGAGTATCAAGATGTTTTTTCCTGGTCATACACAAAGATTCCAAGTCTTGACCCAACCATTGTCGAACATCGAATCGACACATGGCCTGGTGTTTCCCCTATTTACCAAAAGCAACTAGCATTGCATCCTTCGAAAGATATGGCTATCAAAGCTGAGATTGAAAATTTATGTATAGCTGGGTTCATCTACCCCATTGTGTACACTTCATGGGTCTCTAACCCTGTTCCTGTCAACAGAAAACAAGGAACCATTTAGGTATGCACTGAATTTCAAGACCTCAACCAAGATTGTCCCAAGGAAAATTTCCCTACTCCTTTCATCGATCAATTTATCGATGCCTATGTTGGATATGAAATCCTATCATTTATGGACATATTCTATGGCTATAACCAAATCCAAATATTCCAAGCGGATCAATACAAAACTGTGTTTACCACCCCATGGGGCACCTTTGCCTATCACATTATTCCCTTTGGGCTTAGAAATACAGGTGCCACATTCCAATGGGCCATGACATATGTTTTTCATGATCTCACCCATCTCATCTTGGCTTACTTGGACGACCTCACTGCTCAGTCCAAAAAGAGATCCCAACACTTAGAGGATTTGTGGATCATATTTCAACTATGCCGATAATTTAATATCTTCCTTAACCCCATTATGTGTGTATTATGCATCACATCCGAACGCTTACTTGGGTTCATCGTCTGTCAACAAGGAATCATTGTGTACCCCCTCAAATGAAATGCCCCCCCGCCAATTTTTTTTTGCGTCAATTACAAAGCCTTCAGGGCAAAGCCAACTTCCCAAAATGATTTGTTACTGATTATGTGACTCATGCCCATGGCTTATTACGCTTATCACACCATGATATCCCATTTAAATGGAACCACCATGCTCAAGCATCTTTTGAATCATTAAAAGCCGCCCTCTCTAAATCCCCCTTAATTAGTCCACCAAGCTTCGACAAAGATTACATCTTGTACCTTTAAACTTCCAAGTATCATACATAGTGCATTTTCAAATGTATAGGGACTTCTACCTGGAACCCAAATTCAAGATCTTTTGTAAAATGGATGGTAAAACTAGATTACTATAAAATGCACTCCTAGGAATCATACCACCTCCAAAATGAGTGATAAAAGTTGCAGAGTTTGTATTTTATAATTTTACATATATTCATACTTGAATTGTGCATTTTGAAACCAAAAACCCTCTACCGTGCATAAAGGTTAAAAACTACTTTGTAAATGCAAAAAAAATCATAATGGTAAAAATGCTTAAAAATGCATGAAACCAAGGCATTCTGAAAATGCACGCCTAAGTCTTAACACACTTGTAATTTGAGTGATTCAAGTTCCTGAGGGTGTATTATATTATTTTACACCTCTCTACATATTTAGTTGTGTGTTTGCGAACATAAAAGTGGTTGTTGTGTTAAAGAGGCAAAATTTACCTTGTAAATTGAGAGACCAAATCAATAGAAAGTGCCCGAATGGAAATGCACTTCTATATAGCTCCAAATTAGTGATCTAAGTTTTGGGGTGAATTTAATAACAATTTGAATCTATCTGTATCATCCAGAGTGCATTTTAAAATGAAAAAGGACTTCTACCTGGAACCCAAATTCAAGACCTTTTGTAAAATGGATGGTAAAACCACATTACTATACAATACATGCCTATGAATCATATCACCTCCAAATTGAGTGATAAAAGTTGTGGTTTTTGTATTTTATCATATTATATATATCCGTACTTTAGTTGTGAATTTTGAAACCAAAAACCCTCTATTGTGCATAAAGGTTAAAAACATTTTTGTAAATGCAAAAAAATGCATAAAGAGAAAAATGCTTAGGGCATGATGAAAATTCATGCCCATGTCTTAACGCACCTGCAATCCCCATATGTATCAGACATATGAAATTTAAATGGGATGGATGGATGGATTTAGAAGATCAATACAATAAAACATACAAGATATTCCTATTACAACTTCATAAAACACTTAAGACTTCATGCTTAATACAATCAACTATATCATAATATCACTTAGGTAAAAATTAATGTACATGGAAAATTGGAATATTCCAGATATAAAAAGTATGCAGAACAGAAATAAATAGCTAGAAATGGCAGATGAACAACAATATAACCATAACAACACCACGATAATACCAAAATGATAGCAAAATAACACCAGAAAGAGCACTTTGATTACTGAGAGCAATGTTCACTTGCCTCTTCAAGGGGGCAACCTCCAGCAGAGCAGAGCTCTATTACAATAATATCCAATACAAAACTTCTCATACCCTCAACTCCTATTTATACTAAATATGTCTATCAAGAGAACAATCTAGAGGAAGATCCTTCTAGAAGCGAAAGATTTTATTAGGTCTTCTTACATTGGACTTATTCTTCCTTATTTCTAAGACTTATTAATATTGACCTTTATTACATGGAAATATATTATTCTACCTATGTGAGGGTTTAGGTCCCTAACATGTCTGCCCCCTTAAAAACAACCTTGTCCTCAAGGCTTGAGATGAGGAAATTGCTGCAGAATAGTAGTTGGTTCCCAAGTGGCATCTGCTGGAGTTGTATCTTTCCACTGGACTAACACTTCCTTGATGGTTCACTGATGCAGACGATGCTCGCGCTGGTCCAAAGTGGCTTATGGTTGTAGCCAAATAGAGCCTTCTTCATCCAACTCAGGAAGGTTGGGTTGAGTTTGGAACTTAGTTCCAATCACCTTCTTTAAGCGTGAAACATGAAAAACAAGATGGAGCTTATAATGACTGGGAAAAGCTAACTGATAGGCCACATATCCCACATGCTTGGGAACTGTATAAGGACCATAAAATTTGGGCACCAGTTTATGACAATGGTTATCCTTGAGGGAATTTTTCTTGTAAGGTTGCAGTCGAAGAAACACTTGATCCCCTTCTGCAAATTGACGTTCAAAGTAACCTTGATCTGCTTGTTGCTTCATGCGATTCTGGGCCATGACCAAATTCTCTTTGAGGGCACAAAGAATAACCTCTTGAACTGTAAGAGTTTGGTCAACTTCCTGGACCTTCGAGACACCTGGAAAATATGAGAGAACTAATGGTGGATTTTGTCCATAGACCGCTTCAAAAGGAGTCATGCAGGTAGTTGTATGGTAAGAAGTGTTGTACCACCATTCAATTAGTGGTAACCATTGAGCCCACTGCTTTTTCTTTTCTGATGCAAAACACCTCAAATATGTTTCCAAACACTTGTTGACAATTTTAGTTTGACCATCAGTCTGGGGATGATAGGCTGTGTTGAGATGCAATTCGGTGCCTTGGAGCTTGAACAGTTCTTTCCAAAAATTGTTGGTGAAAGTTGGGTCGTGATTAGAAACAACAGAATGTGGCATGCCATGAAGCTTGAAGAACCGATCCATGAAAATTTGAGCCACAGTGGATGCTATAAATGGGTGTTGAAGAGCACATAAATGAGAATACTTGGAAAGACGATCAACTACCACCATGATGATTGATTTATTTCCCAATTTAGGTAAGCCTACAATAAAATCCATAAAGATATCCTACCAAATAGCAGGTGGAATTGGAAGCGGTTGTAGTGTGCCAAGAGATTTGACTATTTCTCCCTTGCATTGAAACACATCACATTCAACCACAAAATTACGAACGTCCTGTTTCATACCATCCCAGAAAAAATAACGTTTGACCCGGTCATAGGTTTTGGTAAAACCTGAATGCCTAACTGTGGGTGTAGCATGAAGCTCAGAAAGTAGCGTGGATTTAAGTTTTGACTGTGTACTTAAATACAAACAACCTTTGTATCGAAGCTCATCATTGAGCCAAGATTATCCTGGGGAGAATGGAGAATTGGACTGCAATTGTTGTATCAGATGTGAACTTTTGGGATCTTGTAGCCATTCCTGGCGAACAACTTGGATCCAATTTGGTACAATGAAGGAGAGTGAAAAAAGGGACCCTTCATATTCATATTTTCTGGAAAGTGCATCAACAACCACATTGTCTTTTCATTTTTTGTAAATGATGTCATAATCATATCCAAAGAGATTACTCACCCATTTTTGTTTCTCGGGGGAGGAAAGACGTTGTTCTAGAAAATACTTGAGACTTTGATGATCTGTCTTAATTTGGAAATGTTTCCCTAATAGATACGGGCGCCAAAGATCCACAACATGCAAAATCACCAACATTTCCTTTTCATAGATTGATTTGCCCAAATTTCTCTCTGACAATTGTTTGCTGGTAAAGGCCAAAGGCCGACCCTCTTGCATAAGGATGGCACCGATTCCTTTCCTGGAAGCATCACATTCCAGGACAAAGATATTTGTGAAATCAGGAAGGGCCAAGATTGGAGTGGTGCACATGACCATCTTCAAGGTTTGAAAATCTTGAGCAGTTGCTGGAGTCCAAGTGAAAGAATTATTTTGAAGGAGAGCAGTGAGAGGTGCCACAATATTTCCATAATTCTTAAGAAACTTGCGATATTAACCCGTTAAACCCAAAAATCCACACAAGATTTTGAGAGTCTTTGGGTGAGGCCAATATTGCATAGCTTCAATCTCTTTAGGATCCACCCTGACACCAGCCTTGACCACAAGATGACCCAAGTACTCGACTTCTGAGGTGCCAAAAGCACATTTAGATTGTTTGAGGAAAAGTTGGTGCCACGAGAGTAGATGGAGAAATTGATCCACATGGGAAAGATGAGATTCCCAAGTCTTACTATAGATGAGAATATCATCAAAGAAAACTAAGACAAAATGATAGAGAAAAGGATGGAAGACATGATTCATGAGGCTTTGGAAGGTGGAGGGGGCATTACACAGGCCAAAGGGCATAGCCAAAAACTCATAGTGACCCTCATAAGTTCGAAAGTAATTCTTGGGTATGTCAGCTTCTTGCATACGTATCTGGTGGTAGCCAGAATGAAAATCAAGTTTAGTGAAGTACTAAGCATCACTCAACTCATCCAAGAGATCATCAATGACAAGAATGGGGAACTTGTCCTTGATGGTGAGCTTATTGAGGGCACAAAATTCATGACACATGCACCAAGTACCTTCTTTCTTAAGTACCATGACCACAGGGGAA
>ML845232.1:9605-28191 GCA_009831015.1 Picea engelmannii
TAGGCCCCTCGGACCCCGCAGAGGGGGTACCCCCCCTCTGCACTCCCCCGCGTGGAAGAGTGTACATACTTCTGGGGTGTAAATACTTCATGGGGTATAAACACGGCTGAAAGTAAAAGACCTATAAATCAGGAAGATAATCATGCTTCACAACCAACATTTCTCTGTTATGTCCTAAATTTATTCAAGTTGTTCTATTGTATCCTGAATTTCTTCAGGTTGTTTTGTTGTATCCTGAATTTTTGCATGACATCTTATCCGTCTGCTTCTTCTTTTCCCTTCAATGGGAGATTTAGGAGAAGTCATTTCTCTTTTTCTCTTCCTCGTTGATTCCTTTTCTTGTGATGTCTGAGTCTCTGCAAATTGGACGGTGTCTACCTCGACTTCAGGTTGAGGAGGCAGAGCTTCCATTTGGGAAGTAGGTTCCCCTTCCTGTGCTACTTCAATTCCCTGGGTTGGGTCTTCATGCTGTAAATCGGGTTTCTCTAATTGTAAGGGCCTATTGGCCTCAATAAGATCCCCCTAGGTCATTTGAGTTTTACTTAGGGCCTTATTTACTATCAGTTTTACCAATCCATGGTGGTTGATGACAGTAACGGGATCTTTTTCCTTTTGTGTTCTTATAGCAACCTCATGTAACATAGCATTTAGAAAAAATGGTAAATTGATTATTAACCCTTGTTTGAGCGCAGCTAGTAGTTTGAGGTGGCGTGGGTGGATCACATCATATCTTCCATCACAGGTGATATACCTATGTATGACACCTGCCAGTTCTTTCCAGGGTTTGTTGAGAGTGTTGGGGTTAAGTCCCTTTCTTTTTTTATCCAATTCCTCTCCAGGGTCTACAAAGGATTCTACAGCTTCTTTAAGCATTGTATATCTTCCAAACCATTGTATTCCTATGTTAGGAAGGCTCGTAACCTCTGCTATGATTTCCTGAGTGACTGGAATTTGTATATATCGAACCATGGAGGTTTCTCCCTGCAATTTCTGAAAGCATTCTACCATGATATCTGTATCGTATCCCTGCAACCGATTGAAGTACTCCGCCCACCCCAGACGGTGTAGGATTTCTCTTGCATGCTCAGTTACTTGTAAGAGTGTTGGTTCTCGTTGCACACTTCGGCCTCCCATATTTCTGTAAGTAGGTGAGGACGACTAATGTTCCTTGTTGCAGCTTAACTCAACCAGATTTTTGAAAACAAAAGAACGAGTCAAATATAGAACAACATTGTGTGTATATAGAAAAATGTGCATTTTTGTAATTACTGCATTCATTGAAATCTATCGGTAAATGTGTCGGGCATCTACCCCCCATAAATGGAAAGGTCGACCTCGACCGTCAAATGTACGAATGTAATAATGGCGGGGAGTGACTGTGAGGTGTGATTGCTATGCCATCACTGTCGTTGCCGCTGGAAAAGACAATCATTAATAACTTTCAATCAAGCACTTTAATGGTACTAACAATAATCATCACTTTGTGTGAAAAATTCAAATTATCATACCCATGGTAGAAACTGTTTGAGGAAAAGGATTCTGGATGATTTTAAATTTATTCACATGTTAAAATTTTCCACAAATCATAACATTGTTACTCTCCCCTTTTTTTTATTAGATATATCTGGAATGATAGACTCAATGTTTAGAAAAGGAAATCTAAAAACACACTAAAACTTGGCATATTTAAGGTATACTAAGATACCACAAGCAGAGCCATTGCTGCCAGCAGGTGTCCATAGCCTCGACATGGTTTCCTTTTAACCCATAGATGAGCCCATATCCTTAATAAATGGTTTGAATTGTCTTTTCCAAAGAAGACCATTATCCTAGTTTGGTAGCTAGATGATGATAATTCCACTCATTAGATTGTAACCTAAGTGAACAAGTCGACTCGCGATGAGATATCTTGTCCTTTGATGAAAAAATGCCAAAGGCCACATGTCTAACTTATACCCTTATACAAGAGATCAAGAATCAGAACAACAATTGTTCTTTTTAAAAGGAACAGCAAAGGAGCCACAATAAGAAGAAAATCGTGAAAGGGACAGCAAAGGAACAACAATCGTTCTTTTTAAAAGGAACAGTAAAGGAGCCACAATAAGAAAAAAATCGTGAAAGGAACAACAATCGTTCTTTTTAAAAGGAACAACAAAGGAGCCACAATAAGAAAAAAATCATGAAAGGAACAGCAAAGGAACATCAATCCTTACTTACTTCTTGGCAGAAGGATTCTTTTGAAGGTGGTTGATGGTAAAGTAATAGCCAGTGTCCATTGACCAAAAAGGGAGACCTAGACCCGTCGATGGTAATTAAAGTGACAGTGCCATTATCATGAACTTCATTAATTTCATATGGTCCCAGCCACCTTGTCTGTAATTTTCCAGGAAAATCCTAAAATCTGGAATCATAGAGGAGTGCCCAATCACCTTTCTGGAAGGATTTTTTTTTTAAACTTAAAGGAAGTGTGGAAATATCGATGACAGTTTGTCACAAGGAAATGATTTTTTTTGAACAAGTGTGGCAATAGAGATGAAAGTTCGTCGCACTTTTCCATGATTTTTCGTCACACATATAGCATCTGCGTCGTAAGTTTTGTCTCTGCCAAATGTTTTCGTCGCTATTTCCATGCTTTTTCATTGCAACTTTCCACAGTTTTGTGTTGCACGTATGGCATCTATGTCATAATCTATTTTGTCATCCCTATTGTGACGAAGTTTCATCACAATTTTCATGCTTTATAAGGCAAACCTACCACCACGTGGAGAGCTAATTTTGTCGTTGTTTCCACGAACACCTGGTTCGTGGATATATCGACGAAAAAATAGCGATGAAAAATAGTCTTTTCTTTCGTGGAAGGTGCGACGGATATGTGTGGAAATAGGAACGAAAAATTGTGGTGTGGTTACAATAACTATGAGGAGACGGCCAACAATTCCAAACAGAATGAAACCCTCCAACAAAAACCCATAAAGATAATAGAGAGCCATCATGGCTTCCACCACACAGATCAGTCAATGAAATCATGACTTCAACCATCAAATTTTCCATTCGCAACGAATAACACAAACATCCATTCCAGAGAAACACCATGAGTTTACACAGTTTCCAGCCTCAAGAAAACACAGGCCAATACATCATCGATCCAACAGTTATTTCATAAACAGAGCGAGTTCATGGATGGGCGAAAAAAGCATACTTGTAACCAAATGGACTTAAAATGCAAGCTTGGTCGAGAATTTCTTTTCGCGCCTGAATATCGGAGCTTAACCATAGAAAAAATCAAATGAACAATAACCAATCTAGGGTGACGTTCAGTGGGAGAAGTATGGAGTGAATTTCATTTACTGCACGTCGCTTCCATCCTCCCTTCATTCAATTATGTAGTACAAGACAACCAGCCAAACCATTAATCCATGCCATTAATCCATGCATCGAAACTTGCATACATTGCTTCCCAAATGCACCACCCAATCCATATTAATCATTTCCCAAAACCCATACTATAACATATATCACATGTGCCCCATATAACTCAATAAAAATCGTATATCCACTAACATTGCTAGTTAGGACTAACATCAATTTCTTTAATTTCAAATGCATATAATATAGCATAGCATAGCATAGTTTTGTTCCTTCTTCTTGGATTTTTTCCCATATTTCTCTTGTCTCTTGTTATAACTAAAATGTGTCTTGTGCAGGTATAACATGTGACAAATCATGGCTACAATAGCAATATAATTCCAGTGAACATAAGCCATTTATAACATGGAATTTATAGCTTAGAGCAACAGAACCAACACATAACATGCATTATCCATCTGCCACCTGTTGCAAATAAAACCAATATTTCATCATCAATCATGTAGAACCCTATAAGAATCATCGAAACAACAACATAAAATGTGAAACAAGACTATCTCTGATCCTCCAATCTACAAGCGGGTCCCACCTACTAGTATTATATATCATTAGCTTAGTTTAAATAATAGGCTTTAGCAATACTTTGTGGGCGAAATCCTCATTGCAATTTTTATCGTCAACAATGTGTCCCCATATGGCACCACTACCATTTTGTATAAAACACATCATCCACCAAACATATGGTCCATGTTCATCCACTCCATATATGTCGACCTGCACAATCTCGCAGCTAGAGATTTGCACTTTGTGGCTTCAGCACTTCACGACTTCAACACTTCGTGACTTTGCCTCATCTCCAGTATTCATCGAAGTGGCGAAGTTTCGGAGTCCTAAAACTTCTCTATCCTTGTACTTCTAATATAAAAACTGACATTTCTCTCAAATTCTTCCTTCAATATGATGATTGGTGAGATTTCGAGGCTTCGACACTTCGAGACTCTGGGATACTATGACTCTTGAGTAGTTCAATTTCCCCCAGAGTTATACGTGTCGAAGTGGTCATAAAGCAATGATGACCTCTTATTGTCAGTTAAAACCTATGCTTACTTTATTCTTCCACCATTTCTATATCTAACGATCAACATTACTCCTGAAGTCCTTCCCTTGATCTAACAGTCAACAAGAATTTGAGACTTCGGCACTCTGAGACTCCGAGTTATAACAGTTCTAAAATGGTTTGTTTCTCCCAGAGTTAAACTTCTCGAAGTGGTCAAGTTTGGATGACCCTGACCAACGACTGAGATTTCACTCGAGCCTCCTATCATATTGGATGATCGACGAGACTTCACGACTTCGGCCTTTTTCATGCTTATGCATTGTCTCCCATAATCGTCGAAGCTATGAAGTTTTGGATTTTTCCATCTCTTGTTGGCTTCGATCAATGACTGATGATCAACCAGCTCAATCTGATAGTTGTTTTTTACTTGAATCTTGATCTAACAATCTAGAGCTTCCCTGATTCAAATATTTTGATCGCTTCCAAAATTCAAAAGGGGATGGTCACAATTCCATAATCCTTTACAAGGATCTTCATCTGCATGACGTTTTGTATTCTGCATGATTCCTCCAATGTTATCTCTCTTAAGCTTTCCTTCGACCTTTCCAAAGGTCTTAATGTTGTGTGCTATGAACCCGTGCAACCTAATACGCTACATCTACTAAGATTTAGGTTTATATTGGATTCCTCTGCACCTCACGCTACAACGAACATTAAAAAAATTAGGAACTTTCAACCTTCCAAGTTGAAATTGGCTATACAAATCTAAAGATCGAACCCATTAAACTTATCAGACAATCGTGAATTATTTAAACTCAAATTTCCCCATGAATTTTGGGATATTTCTCTCTAATATTTTCGTTTTTCCCCAAATTCACACAGTTTGAAATCTATGACATCGAATTTCTCAAATTCGAACTCGTTCTAACCCATATTGGTCCAGTGTTTCAACCAGAAGCTCTGATACCATTATGTAAAATACTCATCCACCCATAGGATGGGCGTGCTATCAATCTGTAACATACCCAGCCACCCACAGGTTGGTCGCACTACTCCAAAAACTCACTTCTGAATTGATCTCGAATTCTAATAAAATTTAATCTGAAATCAAGCATGAAATACCCACATGCATTAACCAAGGTCCATGCTACAACATAAAAGAAATAAACAATGTGCCATACACATAAAAAAAACCAATAGACAAGCACAATATAAATACATATCTCAGATATAATTAAATACACAGTGGAATATACATTATACAGAAACACAGAGAGCACTTATCTTTACAAGAAAACATTCACCAGCTGGTCGCATACCAAGGACGTTCCTCCCAACCATAGACATTGTTTTTCTTTTACTCTCAATAACAGGTCACCCTCCATCCAAGGCTATGAATCCACAAGGACAGGTCCTAGGACAAATATAAAACACACAACAGTTGACTAACTATCTCTCAAGTTTTCCTACCACACAACAAATCCGAATTTCCAACTCTCTTTCCCCTCAGCCTGCACAACCCAAAGAAATGAACACCTTTCTCTGTCATGCAATCCCTTAGGTTGTCACATTTCTCTCCAGGGCTACCAGTCAGTAAATATCCCTATTGGAAACTCCAAGGATTCTTATTTGTGGATTTTTCTTTCAGAACTACCATCAATATCATGCACACAGGCATCCATTCCTCCTGGAATGATAATTTATTACATCCATATAGCAATGGCTCTCCTCTTAAATCCATTTGTTTCCATGTTCATAAAAAGAGAACACAAATTAGTAAGAATGAGGCACCAAAAATAATGAAAGAGTGAGAAGGGTTTAATAGTGAATGAATAAGAGAAAGTGAACCCAGAACACCGAGAGAGTGAGTGAAGAAGAAGAAGAAGAACCCCCAAAACATCCCCCAAGGGATGTTTATATAATTACATGAAAACAATAACCACATGGCCTTCCTCCCAAGAAGCTATTGTAACCACTTTTCTCCATAAAATCAATTATGGGTAAATAAAATATAATAAAACGACTTATCCCCTTACACCCCCTCTCTTGTGGAATCATTGCCCCCTATCTCTTTGTCCTTGTCCGTATTGCAGTCATCGATGTATTTTTTTATTAATGTATATAGATGTATTACATTTCCTAGGCACTCTAGCCCCTTTTCAACTTTATCGTCTCACCAGCCTAAGTCACAATTACATAATAGATTATAGTTCATAAGGGTTAAAACTGGAATTGGAAGAGACTACTCCATCGATTTCTTGTCTTGCATTGAATGGAATCAACACTCCTCAAAATATCAAGATAGAAGGGCATATCAAAAATAAAAATGTAACAACATTGATTGATTATAGTAGTACCCATAACTTGATTAATTGCAAATTAACTAAATTTCTCAATTGCTTTATATATCTAGCACCATAGTTTCAAGTAATGATTGCATATGGAGGAAACAAATTGTTTAGGGAAGTTCCATAGTATTAATATTACTATGGGGCAATATTTGTTAGATAGTCCAATGATTGCAATCCAAATGGGTGGTGTCGATGTTGTATTAGAGGTACAATGGTTACAATAATTGTGAATAACGGTGTAACATCCTCAACCACCAACAGGTCGGGAAATGCTACTACCGCGGAACATTCATATATATATATATATATATATATATATATATATACACACACATATTCAAATAGAATAAACAATAATTCATCTACACAATGGAATACATGATAAGATTCAATTATCACAGGTATGCATAACATATAAGCACATAAATTATACTTATCTTTTCACTGGAATAACACCACCAACTGCATGCAGGCCTTCCACAAACCTCACAACCTTAGACTGTGCTTCTCATCACTCTCAGCAGTAGGTCACCCCCGAGCTGGGACTAAGCTCCACTGGGAAAGGGAATTCTAGTCTAGGCAAGGTCGACAAAAAGACACGAAGTTTATGAGGAAGGATTCTCTCCCGGGAGCCACTTATGCCCACTGCTCACAAATTCGCATTCCCCACATGCCTTCCCCACCCCAAGAGTATACACCTTCACTGTCACACAGTCCATCGATTTCTTCACCTCCCCTACCTTGGGATTCAACAACATGTTGGACCATAATTCTCATAGCTCTGTAGCAGCTACAGAACCTTTTCTAGGAGTTCTCACTTCCTCAGCACACTCTCTCACCTGGAGAGAGTTGCCCACAGGCCTGACAACCTGCCTCTTCAACCAAAACCACCTCCCTCGTCTAGAGATAGTGTTGCACACAGGCCTGAAAACCTACTTCTTCAACTATGTTCCAGCACCAAGAGGACAACAACAAGGCTCAAAAAGGAACATACGATGGTGACAAGCCACACTCAGCCAAGGAACTGCAAGGCCACAATCAACAACCACTATGACACACACGACACAGACAAATACGGAATGTTCGGGCTTCACCGAAGACGCGGCTCAGTCCACGGTTCTCAATCGGTTCAGGATACGTGACTATAGGACAAAACATAGAGGTCGATGATGGTGGTCTCGGGTTTAGACGAAGGATGGGAGAGTGGCTGAATGAATAACCTTATGTAAGGGTTTTCTTCAATATGTGCGGGTATGCAGTTGCAGATGCCCAGATCCTATGAACTCAGGTGGAGGGTGATAGAATGGGAAGCAAACCCCCTCTATGGATGACTTATGCATCTTTAACTTCATGTGCCCAACTCGACACATGTCTTCATGGAGCTGCATGCACTCCATTTTGCATATGATCCTTTCCAAGAACTTAGGACAACACTCAACAATTGTCCACCTCAGCCTTTTAGGAAGTAATAATAAATTATTATCCCCTTTAGAGGTAAGCCCCGTAGATCAACCCCTAGGCCCAAAAATTAGCCTCCTCTCCCTTACCCATCTTTGTGGAAGCTTATTCCCCCATCACTCTTTCTTCGAGTTCGTTCTACACACAACGATGTTTTTATATTTTATTAATGATTTACATAAATACATATATAAAATCAGGCTCTTGGCCTTTAACACTTAGGCTCTCTGGCCCAATAAACACATAAGCCCACCATATTATCAACACTCGGCTCACCAGCCTACAAAACTTGTTTATAATTCATAAATACAACAGGGGCTCATCCTTGGGGATATTACAATCCCCTCCCCTTATTTTTGCACTGTCCTTAATGCAAATTTTACACAGCATCAACAAGTTTTCAAAAATATGTGAGTATTATGCCCACATAGCATCCTCATGCTCCCATGTCACATCCTCAGGACTGTACCATATCCACTAGATGTTTACAAGCCCTATGGATCGATTCTGGAGCTACTTTCTTTTTTGGTCCAATATGCACACCGGATGCACTTGCAATATGCCTTCTTGCTCCACCTGAATCACATTCCAATCAATTACATGATTAGCATCAAGTATACATTTATTGAGCAATGAAACATGAAACACATTATGTACAGTCATGGATGTAGGTAATGCAATCATATATGTAACTGGACCAATCCTTTCTAGGATTTCAAATGGCCCACAAAATCTCGCTGCCAACATCGAACAATTTCCCAACTTCATGGAACTTCTATTGGCCTTTACTTTCAAGAAAACATGGTCACCCACTTTAAACTCTCAGTGGGTTTTGTTCTTATCATCATAACTCTTCTGTATGTCTTGGGTAGCCTTCAAATTTTTCTTATTTTTTAGCACTTTCTCTTTCGTTTACTTGAGAACCTCTGGCCCAACCACTAGTCAATCAGCTGGATTATCTCAACTTACTGGAGTGTTGCACTTTCTGCCATAAATTTCCTCAAATGGGCTCATCTTCAACGATGCTTGATACCCATTGCTGTAGGTAAATTCTACCAAGTGTAGGTAGTCTTCCCATATGGATGGTGTGTCCATCACATACATCCTTAGCATGTCTTCTATTACTTGGTTCACCCTCTCTATCTTCCCATCAGAATCAAGATGATAGGATGTGCTGAAGTTCATATTTGTTCTAAACCCTTTAAACAACCCCTTCCAAAACTTGGAGGTAAATTTTGGGTCCCTGTCAGACACAATAGTCTTGGGAATACCGTGCAATAATGTTATTTCCCTCATAAAAATATCAGCAACATCAATTGCCTTGTGAGTAGTCTTTAGTGGAATAAAATGGGCAACTTTCGTAAGCTTGTCCACCACCACCATGATTGAATCATGTTGCTCGCCTATTATGGGCAATCCTATGATGAAATCCATTGTCACCACTTCCCACTTCCACTCAAGAATGGGTAAAATATGTAGCAACCCTACTGGGTGCCTATGCTCATCTTTAACCTTCTGGCATTCCATACATTTGGCGATGTATTCTGCAATTTCTTTCTTCATACCTAGCCAAAAGTAGTGGCTCTTAACCGTTGCCACAGTTTGCATTTCATTCAAAATCATAAGTTTCAAGTCCTGGACATTAGGTATAAAAAGAAATTCTTGTACAGAAGTGTTCCATCAGTTTCCAATTTATAATTTTCCACTTTCTGTGGCATATTGCCTTGTTGTAGCTTTGCTACCAAATCCCTGTACTGCAAATCTTCATTTGTAGCCTCCAAAATTATGCCTTTAATATCAGTTTGGTACATGCTAATGGTTGTAGCATGTAGTTTATGCACTCTCCTACTGAGCACATCAACCACTTTGTTCTCCTTTCCTTTGATATGCTTGATATCAAAGTCATACTCACAAAGAAACTCCAGCCATCTAATTTGCCTATCATTCAAGGTTGGTTGATCAAACAAATACTTCATACCATTATGGTCGGTCCTTAGTTCAAACCTCCTTCCCATGAGGTAATGTCTCCATTTCTTTAGAGTGTGAACGATGGATGCCAACTCTAAATCATGAGTGGCATAATTCCTTTCGTGCTCTTTCAACTTTCTGGATTCATAACAAATTATGAATCCATTATGACTGAGGACTCCTCCCAGTCCTTCTTTTCATGCATCAGTGCAAACCACAAAATGCACATTCGGATCTGCAATTCTCGGGATTGGAGCACTAGTTAACAGTTGCTTCAATCGCTGGAAGCTTTTATCACATTCCCCTGTCCATTGAAATTTCTTCTCCTTCCTTTGCAAGGAAGTGATAGGGTAAGCTATCCTTGAGAACCCTGCAATGAACCTTCTATAATAACCAACTAGACCCATAAAGGATCTGACTTCTATCACATTATTTGGCATTGGCCATTTTCTTATGGCCTCAATCTTCTAAGGATCCACGACTATCCCATCCTTTGAGATGATATGCCCCAAGTAATGGATCTACTTTTGATCAAATGAGCATTTTCTCAACTTGGCATACAACTGGTGGTCCCTTAGCACCCACAACACCATCCTCATATGTTGTTCATGCTCTTCATTTGACTTGGAATACACCAATATGTCATCCAAAAAGACTATGACAAACTTGTCTAGATATTCTCTGAACACACCATTCATTAGGCACATAAAAACAACAGGTTCATTTGACAACCCAAATGGCACCATTGTGAATTCATAGTGACCATACCTTGTTCTAAAGGTGGTGTTATTGATGTCTTCATCCTTTATTCATACCTGGTGATACCCTGATCTAAGATCTATTTTCGAAAATATCTTATCATCCTTCAACTGATCAAAGAGATCATCGATCCTCAGCAAATGATACTTGTTCTTAATAGTCACTTTGTTCAACTATTTGAAATCGATACACAATATCAGTGTCTCATCCTTCTTCTTCACGAATAGGACCAGGGCTCCCCGAGGTGACACACTTGGGCGTATATACCCCTTCTTTAGAATCTCTTCAAGCTACAATTACATTTCTTTAAGCTCTGGTGTACTCATTCTATAAGGATATTTCGATACTGGAGTTGCTCCAGGCATCAAGTTTACATAGAAATCAATATCTCTCTTTGGGGGTAATCCTGGTACCTCCTGGAATGCATATTTGAATTCTTTTAATACCACATGATCTTCAATCTTTGATACCTCATACTTAGATGCTTCCTCCACATGGGCTGCAAATAATTGATAGCCTTTCCTGTAGCACTTCTTCAGCTTCATTAATGAGATTTATCCGATAGCAACAACCCTAGGAATTCCTTGGATAGTTCTATAATTCCCCTCCTCATATAGGCAAGTGAATTCCTTGTTACGACAGTCTAGGATGGCGTGGTGCTGGTCCAACCAATCCATCCCAATTAGACAATCATAAGAACCTAAAGGTGGAATTTTCAATTCATCCCTTTTTCTCAGTCCATTCATGTCCACTGGACATGACTTAACCAACTCGACAACCTTTCTCTTGTCTCTTGTAGACAACTGCACAAACCAAGATTTATCATGCTTTCTTCTTGGTAAATGAAAACTTTCCACCACTCTAGGCTCTATATGACTATGGCTAGCCCCTAAATCAATTAAAATAGTAAAGGCATGGTTGTTGATCATACCTTCCACTTCAATCATGTGTGATTAAAATTAAGCTTTCTTGTTGTCCAAGGCTGCATAGATCCTTGGTACACTTATGTCCATTTCCTCCATTGTTTTATCCTGCTGAACATTGTGGACAGTTCTCACTTTGTCATTTTTGTGGGGGCAGTCTCTCTACCTATGATTTCCTTTACAACCCCAACATTCTATAGGTGTCTACCTTGGCAATTTCCCACCTACTTCAGCCTTCCTGGGCTCTCTAAAACATGACTGTCCTTGAAGACTGTTTCTGAAAAAAGGAGGTTTGTTTCCCTTCTTCCTCTGCTCTTTCTTAAACTTATTCTAGTCATCCCAAGCCTTCCGGAAAGTAGGCTTTTCATATTGTTGCGCATAGTACAAGCATTTTTCTCTCCTTAATGTTTTTTCCATAGTCTTAGGGTCATCATACCGAATCTTGTCCCCAATGGAAGGTGGTAGTCCACTCAGATACCTTTGAATTTTGACAGTCTCATCTTTGATGAACAGAACATACTTCAACAATTCCAAAAAAAATTGTTCGTATTCATCAATGGTCATGCTACCAAGCTTGAGTTCGAAGAACTCTTTCATTTGTTTATCATAGTATCTTTTAGTCAAGTATTTATTTTCAAAATAATTCTTGAAATCCTTACAAGTAATATCTTTCTCTTTAATGTGTTGCACCTGCACAAGCTTATCCCACCACATGGATGCTTTTCCTTTCATTTGATACATTGCAAATATTCCTTCTGCATGAGAGGAATAATTCTACAATTGGAAATATTTCCTCATGCCAAGCAACCATGTCCTCACATCTTCCTCCTTATTGTGTTCTCCATCAAATGTAGGAGGCTTAATCTTGTTCATTTCACCCTTCAGTTCATCCACTCCATATATCCTGTGATTTCTGGTAGGAGATGGGCTTGAACTATTGTGTACCTCCTTATTGGAATGTTTCAGGGAGTGATGACGATGCCTGCTAATGCTTCTTGATATTATTTTTTTCTTAGGGGTCTTGCGATTCCCTAATTTGCTTGAGTCAATCTCCCTATCCAAATTCTTTTCTATTCTCTCCAACCTCTTCATCAACTTTAAGTTGAATTCTCCCTGTTTTTCCTAAGCTTTCCTGAGCTTTCTACTATTTTCTCGGTGAGTTTGGCATCTTTCTGCAATCTTTCAATGATTTTCATCATGTTTCCTTCCTTATCTATCTCTTCTCCATGCCCATTGGAGTTCGATCCTTCAACTCCCAAATGGACATACATTCCTTTTTCTTCATTATCTGAACTGGAATCATTTTGTGTCTCTTCCATTCTCTACATTCAATGTCAATTCGCTTCGGTCCTGACACTCGTTGAACTCTGCAAACAAAACCTTTTCAACTAGAATTTTTCAGGCCATCAATCCTTAACAATTCCCACAGAATTCATAAACCAACACGATTTAAGAAAACATTCAGATTTCATGAATTTTCCAAGCTCTACTCAGCTCTGTAACAATTCCAGGCCTTAGCCCCTTTTTTCTTGGTCCCCAACCCATGTGATCACAGGTTGTGACCAAGCGCTATCTCAATAGGCACTTACTTGGGACTTCGAGTGTCAGAAGTCTTCAAAGTACCTCACAACAACTTCCTAAGTTTTTAACTAATGAACTTGCGACGTAGGGAAGGTCAACTGTCCATGGTTACTCAGCATCTAACCGCTGACACCCACCGTGGAACTTCAGGCATCGAAGCTTTGAGACTTCGAAACTTCGGAGCATCGAGTTCTGGAAGCCTTCACGCTTGCTTCCTTCCAATATCATGACTTCCAAACTTATGGATTCTCTATCCTCCGGGCCCACATAGTACAACTATCACCAACTAAGGCGATGGTACATGGTACGCTTAGGAAGCTCCATGTCACCCCAGGCAACGTCATCCGGTCCCACCATGTCTACCCTTTCACTTTGAAACTTCGGGCTTTGGAAGTTTGTGCATTAGCACATTTCGCTTCTCCCGATTGTCGTAGTTATGAACTCTCCCTAGATCATCGACGGTCCTTATCTCTCACGCAACAAATAGTCAATATCCACTTCGCGATTTGTTGCTTCAGAGGTGTTCACCTCTCTTCACTTCCAATCTTCTGATTTCGCGAATTTCAAAGGGTTCTCATGACTAACCCAAGTGCGACTTCACAGGATCTAACGGTTGAGCTCTCCCCTCAGATCTACGGTGTAGATCTCTTCTAGGACCTTGGAGCTTCGGATTTCAGAAGTTTGTACCTCAGCGTACCCCACTTCTCCTGATTTTCGAACTCTGAAAGGATTCCAGGATAACCCTCATGCACCTTCTTCAGATCTGACGGTCGTAAAAGGGTTTCCCTTCCTTCTGAATAGATCCTACGACCCACATTACTCTGCGGCCCAATAAAACTTCTCTCGTGGTTTTATGATACCGCTACTCCTCTTGAGCTTCGTAACATGGCCAAAGTATCATATTGGCACTCAAGGATGTTTTGAGGTCTGAAATTAGTCCTCCAGACACAATTTCCTCTTGAAACATGAGGTCCAAAGACCACTAATCCAGCCCATCCAGGCTCAGTGCGGAAAACTTGCTCTGAACTTGAATTTTTTCCATCTCGACAACAATTCTTTTTTGAAATTCTTGCTTCAATTTCCACTAACATGGCCCATCCAAGCTCAGTGTTGAAACCATTCTCTGATACCATTTTGTAACATCCCCATCCACCAACAGGTCAGGCAATGCTACTACTACAGAACATTCACACACACATATATATATAACATGCATTTTAAAAAATTTAAAATAAATAACACAGAGTTATTGTTACCATACAGATTCAAATAGAATAAACAATAATTCATCTACAAAATGGAATACATGATAAGATTCAATTATCACAGGTATGCATAACATAAAATTAAGCACATAAATTATACTTATCTTTTCAACTGGAATAACACCACCAACTACGTGCAGACCTTCCACGAACCTCCCATCCTTAGACCGTGTTGCTCATCACTCTAAGCAGTAGGTCACCCCCGATTTGGGACTAATCTCCACTGGGCAAGGGAATTCTAGGCTAGGAAAGGTCAACAGGAAGACACACAGTTTATGAGGAAGGATTCTCTCCGAGGAACCAATTATGCCCATTTCTCACAGAATCGCATTCCCCACATTCTTGTCCCACCCTAGGAGTATACACCTTCACTGTCACACATTCCATCGGTTGCTTCACCTCCCTTACCTTGTGTAACACACCCACTATCATAGTTTAAAAATTTTGAGTTTAATCTCCCCTTTAACAAGGAACATCTCCAGATGCCTACATTAGCGAAGTGCCAATCCCTGATTCAATATCGGGATTCGGGGTTTCTAATGTCAAAACTCAATCACCCCCACGACTCGCGATCCTCCGAATCCTGATGCGCTCCTTACGCATTAAGTCCCCAGGCCAAGCCTGTGGTTTACTGCCTTTACGACCGTGGTCTTACCTTCTGTACGGGGCTACTCCTATCGGAGTTTCGGGATTTCCGTTGTCGTAATTCACGAGTCCTCAGAACTCGCAATTATCTGATCCCCGATATGCCCCTAACGCATTAGCCCTCTATGCTATACAATAGTCCATGTGACCACTTACCATAAGACCACCGCCGTATAACCTCCCATCAGGATTTCGGCATTTGTGATGACACAAAACACATGTCCCTGGGACTCGCAATTTCCCGATTCGCGACGCGCCTTTCTGGTCACGCTAGCCCCACTGGCTTAGCCCCCGGGTCCACACGACCAACTCCGTGACCACTACCTTATTCCCGTCGGGGCTACGGGGTTTCCCATGTCACAAGACCCACGTCCACGGGACCCGCAGTATCCCGATTCCCGACTCTCTCCGGATGCTCAACATGCGTCCCTTGGATCAACGGCTTATGATGGTGTCGGGAATTCGCATATCGCCGTTTTGTAATGTAAGGGTTTCATGTCCTTGGAATCCCTGATACGCCGATTCCCGATATGCCGAACTCCGACTCTCTGGGATCTCTCGCCACGCGTCCTCGCTGATGGACGGTGTTGATCCCGTCAGGAAATCGTGGATCGCGATTTCCTGTTGCGAGCATTCCATGTCCTTGGAAATTTCGATTTCCCGATCTGCGACTTTCGTTCGATCTCTGACACATGTCCCGTGTAAACGGACGGCTCAGATCGTATCGGTAAATCGCGGATTGCGATTCCGGGTGGCAAGGGTTCTATGTATTCGAAATCCTCGATATGCTGAACTCCGACTCTCCGGGATCCTTTGCCACGTATCCCTACTGTTTGGACGGCTTAGATCCTATCAGGAAATCGCGGATCGCGATCTCCTGTTGCACAATTTCCTTACCATCGAAAACTCCGATGAACAAAATGCCGACGGCGCCCGATCCTTTGCCACCTGTCCTCGCAGACGGACGGCCTGGATTGATTCTTGGGGTTTCGGGACTTATGATGTCCTGGTTCTCATGGCCTCGAGAACTCCGATTTTCCGATGGGCCAATCGTCGATGGTTCTCGATGGTAGCCACCTGTCTCACGGATGGACGGCTATGATTGCACCGGGATTTTCCTACGGGTTTCCCGACTCTTCCCAGATGATGGACACCTGTCCTTCACTCTAACTCTAGTGGTCCCACCTTGCTTACGTCACCGTCGGGATATCGCCGATCGCGATTCCCAGCGACGCAATTTCCTTATCTTCGAAAACCCCGATTTCCCGATCCACGACTCTACGGGATCCTCTGACACGCGTCCTCGAACAATGGACGGTCCAGATCTGATCGGGAAATCGCGTATCACAATTCCAATATGTATGAGTCTTTTGTTTCCGGAAACCCYGATTTCCCGACCCCCGACTTTACGGGATCTCCTGACACGCGTCCTGTCGGGATCAACGGTTAGGATCCGTTCTCTGCGCACTAGAGTTTAACTCTGGCGCATATTCTCGAGATCTGACGGTTGTCGGGACTATGATCCAAGATCCGACAGTTCAGATCATTTCCTCACATGCCTACCCCTGCGCTTAACCCCTGCGCAGCTTCTCCAGATCCAACGGCTGACGGGTAATTGGACCGAGATCTAACGGTCTAGATTCGTTCTTTTGGGTCTTGGAGTTTACGCACCCAATTTCTCGTTTCTCACGATGATAGAGGACAAAGGGTCAAGGTATGTAACACCTTCATTACTCCCGTCAATCTAATGGTCGTGAATGACTATGGGTCCTCCGACGAGATCTCATCCGTCGACTCATTTCATCTCACAACACTACTATCTTGGAACCTTAATAGGATCGTTTCTCCTCGTACAGGGTTAATAGGGCCTGTGCGTTCGAGTCCTTATTCTGGGTTCTTGGTGAACCTTTCCGAGGAGGAAATCTCTGTGAAGAGATCCTTACCGAGGCATTCCTGGGAACAGATAAAGGGAGACAGCTTCCCGAGAGCGGCTGGGCATGATTAGATTCATTTATCAACGTAAGTCATGCATGGTTTCCTCGGTGTCAAGCATATATAGACTCATTCATATCAAGCACTATGCGGACATTTTCACGCTGAAATCATTTACTATCGCATGGTTCTATGAGCTAATATCTACTCCTTATTTAACAATTACTGCACAAACATTCTTTCATAGAAAACATTTACAATTCCACCAGTCTATGAACATATGTGACAACATATAAATTTCAAATGCAATATAAGCAAAACACTTATCAGAAATAACTTCAGCAATGGAAGCAACTACTGAGAGGGGTGCTTGTTTCCACCCAACCGTAGGCGTAGTGACTCCTAATGGATTTACCACTAGCCACCCCCGAGCTGAGACCACGATATCCTGAGACCTGTGTCTCTCTGTCTGCCAGTGCCCAGGAGCGAAGGTTGCAATACCCTCCTCTCTGCGGTCACTCACTCTGCATAGAACTGCCAGAGTTCCCCTCGCGTCCGCCCTCTTCAATCGCTTCTGCCATACGCCTTATCCTCTCGCGAGGTTGTGTGTGGCACGATTACCCTCGTGCTGGTCAATCATGATGGCTCTACGGATAGGTAGTTCACCTCCCCATCCCTCATCAAGCCATCAACCTACCAGCCTGCAAGGCATTTAATTTAGGGCTAGCGAGCCGCTTTTGGTTCTCCGGGCCAGTGGAGTCCAAATATGGTATTTTATTCTTGGTGGAAGTTAACGCCCCTTTTTTTCAAGGTGCCCTCCACCACCGTCGTGGTCTCTTTTCCGCACATCCACTCTCAGCAGTCCTGCAATATAATTTCATAATGTTATTTACATTCATCGACCTTCTTCATAAGGTCCACTCACATCATTCATTCACAGTTTCATCATGCTTTAGCATGGAGATTCCTCTATTAGGATTAATTACAAATTTGGGGGAAACAGGGTGTTACAATTCCCTCCCCCTTAAAGGAACACTGTCCTCGGTGTTCTTTCTCAAAACACATGTCATGCCTTTCTTATTCGGCCACTTTCGACGTCTTTATCTTTGTCATATTCCTTCAATAATTCCTGGACAAAAAGCACATTAATTCACAAAGTTGTGCAAAAAGAAAACGTCTTGCTGATATTCAAATTTCAAAAGAAAAAGGAAAATTTCATACTCTTAGCACAATACTTATCTGTGCAGTTTGTGGATTTGTATCCGCATGGTAATTTTGTTA
>ML845233.1:6346-24673 GCA_009831015.1 Picea engelmannii
ACTTCATCTTTATCCATCTTATATGATTGGATTGTTTGGAAACCTGGAAATGGTTGGGACATCAGAATAGGAGAAGACCCAATGGTTGGGTCTCAGTCCTATTATAAACTCTCAAACAAAGGGGATAGCTTTTCTTGCTCAAATAGGGACTTTTGATTTAGAGGGTCCTAGTATTGGAAGATGGAGGAAGGGGGGGTCACTTGGACTACAGGGTGAACTAAAAGATGAATGGGATAATTATGTAAAAGGTTTAGAGGGGTCGAGATTTGAACTAAATGCAAAAAATGATACTTTAATTTGTTCTTGGAATACCAAAGAAGGAAAAGTAAATGTTGAATAAGCATATGAGGTAGAAATGTTGGAGGAGGTGGTGGGAGGTCACTAGTTCTGGTACAAAGATCTATGGACTTGGAATATTCCTTTAAAAATTAAACCGTTATGTTGGTTAATGTTAGAACAAAAAACACTTGGGAAATTTTGATCAAAAGGGGAATAATTGGCCCTAGTAGATGTTCACTCTGTGAGGAAAATCTAAATCATGTGTTTGCACTTTCACCAATGATATTTGGCACAAAATTTTAAAGGAACAAAATCTAAATATTATCTAGGAGGGTGGTCAACTAATTGATTGCCTTCAGCAGTAAGTCAAAATTTTGGAAAGAATTTCCTTGTTACATTTGTTGGGAGATATGGAAGCACAAGAACTTGGTCATCTTTGTGGATCATCAAACTTCACAGAGAAAGGTTTGCAATAGAATCTTACAATAATTGGGGGAAAACAATAACAATTTTTCTGTTCAGCATGATAGGATTACTCAACATCCTCTACTAGACTCGAATCTGGAATTAGGATTTTTTAACGGAGCCTCACAATGTGAGGGCACAAAATATAGAGCATGAGTTGTACTAAAATGTTTAGATGTGGGTACTTTTAGTCTAATGATGAAATGTGGCACTAGAACAAATACTAGGAGTGAACTCTTAGCTTTATGGTGTATTTTATCTTTTGTTGTTTACAAAAAGGTCAAAAGCATTCAACTAATACTAGATTCAAAAATTATTATTCACTGGCTTCTACATTTAAATAATTTACAGGTAGTTTCTTTTCAGCCATGGATGAAAAAAATTGGTGCATTGAGTGAAAAATTTCAACAAATTAAAACACAACACATTTATAAAGAATATAACAAAAAAGTAGATCAAAACAATCCTTGTAAATGGAGGAAGAAGGATTATAGTTTGCAACGGATATCGAAAATCAAATTAGAAGATTTGAAAAAATATCAATCTACATTTAAATTGATAGAGCAATATAGAAGAACCAGAGCTTAGCCTTTATCATATAAGTTTTGAAATATAAGAGATTTGTATTATTTTGCTAAATGTTCTTATAAACTCAGTGATGGGCGATAAAATTTATGTGGCCTGTACCTACTACATCATGACAGAATTGAGTGATGAAAGATGTAATTTTGGTGTTTCTGTAATTATAAGTTTTGACAATGTAATAGGGCAGTAACAAAGTGCTGTTTCCAACAATCTTAATACTGTAAAAGATTTTTTATATTTATTAATATAAGTTAAAAAATACACCAAAGTAACTCTTTAAACAAATAACTATTAATTAATTATTAAAAAAAAACCTATCAGATTAACTTTAAAGAAAAAATAAAGACTAGCGTGGCGTCGCTTCGGTAGAGGTAGTAGAATGGTATAAAGGCGACGCCATGCTTCTATTTTCAAAATCAGAAAAGCAAAGAGAAGTATAAATAGAGTCTTAAGTTGCAAGAAAGATCGTTGAATTATAGTAGCCATCCTTTTCATTTATTTTTTCAAATATGGAAAAGGAAGGACAAGGAAGCCGAAGGAATCCGTTGTCAGCTGAGCTGACAGCTGAGTTGCGAGAGATTAGTAATAATTTAAGAGAGCTTAGTGAATCTCTGGTGGAACGCACAGAAGCTCTGGGGGAAGCTCTGGAGGAATACGTAGAAGAAAGWATTAGAGAATCTGTGGCCACAGAAWCAGCGTTACCAGTCCGAGCAGCAGATCCATCCGCCGTCCGGCAGTTGGCTCGCATAACSATKTCAGAGGCACATATGAGCAGCWMWTCATGCCCCATTTGTTTGGAAGCATTTAAGTTGGACGAGAAWGCCCGCCAAYTGCCATGCCACCACATGTTTCACGASAGTTGCATAATCCCATGGCTGGACACCCGAAATACTTGTCCAGTCTGCMGATTCGAACTGCCAATTAAAAAATGATGAACGTTTTCTCTTCCATTATTATTGACTCTTAAAATGGATTCTCCTCAAATTGCATGTTTGTTATAATTTGTTAATATCTTTAACTATTGGAATTTGTTACCTATTCTAAAATGAACAAAAATGTAAAAGAGACAATACCTATTTGTTACCTATTCTTATTGTGACACCCCCTCCTTGCAATGTATTGATTATAACTATGGGGGATATGATAGAATTGAGAGGCAAGGAACTGATGAATGTTGATATTGTAATTCTCTCAATTTCACTTCCTTGATGATAATATAAACAAGGAAATGCTGAATGTTGATATTGTAATTCTCTCAATTTCACTTCCTTGATGATAATATAAAATTGTTGTTCTTACATATGGTGTATTGTTTATATTCGAGTATCATAGTGTTCTTTAGCATTGTATGCCAACTTCTCCAAAACCCCTTGTGTATGGTATACATTGCCTTACTTTCTTTGGATTTATTGCTTTCCGTTTATATAAGTACAGTGATATATTAAAAAAAAGGGGTTGAGGAAACACAATGGAAAACTAGATATAATGGCAAAGGATGCCATAATGAAAATGGTTAAGCTAGTCAGAAGACATTGAAACATTAAAAAGATGGAATGTTAAAAAAAAAATTAGTTTGGTTCTTTAGTTCTTTCTTTTTTATCTTTTGTTTCAACATATGGTTTTTATTCCTCCAACATTCATGAATTTGAGGAGGAAAAACGGTAATATGAGAGGTAATAAGTTGCATGTTTATTTTAGTAAGTTTTTGTTGCAGCTCGTCTTGTTGATACAATGTGTTTCTTTGATGTATGTTTGTCTTCTTTTAGTTTGTTAAAAGCAAAAGTAACTATTCGTGGAAATGAGAATGTAACTTATGTCAAAGGATAACTTGGTGACAATGGGTAATTAGTAGCATGAGGTGATCAAATACATTGTTAATGTCATGATTGGTTCAATTTCCTTGAGTGGGGAATGTTTCATTTTTGCATTAATTTTATTCATATCTTTAGTAATAAGGGTAGATTTTTTAGACATTTTTTTTTGAAGTATTCTAACTAAAGATGTTGTAAGAAGTTGTATCCATATGTAGGAAGGAAATCTTCACCAATGAGGTTAATCTAAATATTATAAAGAGTTTGTTGAACAAAGGAGGATTTGTAAGTCTAAGAAATTTCCCAAATCATTGTACCACGGTAAGAGAAACAATTAGAGAGAGATATGCATATAAGGATATAATAGAAGGGAAAAGGATCCATGAAAAATATCTACAAGAAGAAGACCTATTTTTTTTTTTCATTCATCATTGCAAACATGTAGAGGATATCAAAGATCCATGTTAACATTGGATGGAGAGAAGACATTAGAGCCTGAGATTGAAGAATTTCTTGCATTACTTCTTGCATTCTGGTTGCGAAATTAGTGCTCATTTTTTCTTGTCAAGAATGTGTGCCTTTCAACACTGCAATATTATTCATATCAGAGTACAAATCCACAGGACTAAAACTAAAATAAAATGTGCCATGCTTTCATCATTCTTTGAGCTCTATCCCATTGGATTCCTCTCTTCACCTTGATCGTAGTCATACCTGTCATTTTTTAGTAACTTGATTTTTTCCATGGAACTGATCCCCTTATTTGGGAATTACCCCTTTCACCACCAATTTTTGGCAAGAAATTTTCAGGCTACAGGTCACACAATTGCATCTCCGCACCTCCTATAATCCCCATATTGATAATGAAAATGAAATTGTCAATAAGTTTTTGGAAACATATTTTAGGTGTTTTTCATCTGAACAGAAAAATCAGTGGGCACAATGGTTACCCCTAGATGAATGGTGGTACAACACTTCTTATCGTATAGTTACTCACATGAATCCTTTTGATGCAGTATAAGGAAAAAATCCACCTTCATTTATATTATACATTGTTGATGTCTCAAAGGTCTAGGTGGTTGACAAAACTCTTACAGTTTGAGAGGCTATTCTTTGTACCCTCAAAAATAATTTGGTCATGGAATAGAATCATAGGAAGCAACAAGCATATCAAGGTCACTCAGAATGTGAATTTACTGAAGGGAACTAGGTGTTTCTTTGACTGTAACCTTATACGTAGACTTCACTCGAGGCTGACCATTATCATATATTGGCGCCCAAATTTTAATGTCCTTATAGAGTTCTCAAGCGCATGGTACATGTGGCATATGATTTAGATTTTCCTAGTCATTCTAAGATCCATCCTATTTTTCGTGTCTCCTGCATAAAGAACATGATTGGAACAAACTGCCAAACTCAAACTAGTCTTCCCGAGTTGGATGAAGAAGGCTCGATTTGGGTGCAACCACAAGTAGTCTTGGACCGGCGTGAGATTCATCTCCATCAACACACCACCAAGGAAGTGTTACTAGAGTGTAAATATACAACTCCAGTAGATGCCACCTAGGAGACAACTACCATTCTGCAGCAATTTCCTCATCTCAATCCTTGAGGAGAAGGATATTTTTTAAGTGGGAGAGGTTATTAGGAACCTAACCTCCCTAAATCTTCGTGTAGGTAGAATAATATATTTTCCATGTAATAAAGAAAAATATTAATAAGGCCTAGTAATAAGGAATAGTAAGTCAAATGGAAGAAGACCCAATAGAAGATTCTGCTTCTATAAGATCTTCCTATAGATTGATCTTTTGATAGATAGATTTAGTATAAATAGGAGTCCAGGACATGAGGAGTTTTTTCTTGAGAATTATTGTAATAGAGCACTTCTCTTGTGGAGGTTTCCTCATTAAAGAGGCAAGTGAATGTTGCTTCTTATCAATAAAGGTATTATTTTGGTGTTGTGGTTTCATTTATTGTGTTATTCCATTGTTATTCTCTACAATATTTATTTTTTCATCTATTATAATATATATGGTACCTTATATGGATCCACATCTACTAGTCAACAAAAGGATGTTGGAGAAGGTGATGAGGTTGATCTTGCCTTTGTGGCTAAGGGAAAGAATATGACCAAGAAAGGGTCCAAAGTTGGGCCCAAGGAGTAGCATAAGGGCATGATAAAAGTGAGATGTGGTGCTTATGGAAATATGGGTAACTATGATGGACAATTTACCATCAAGAAGAGGAGGAAGGGTGGTACTCCAACAATAGCAGAGGAGCAGTTCACTGCTCAATTTGAGAGGGAGTGTGCTTTCATGGGTTGAAGTTTGCCAGTTGAGAGACCATCCAATATTTGGTGTGTAGAAAGACTTGAGAAGGTCCCACATATTTAGAGTGTTTTATCTCAGGGGACACAAACTCAGTTATCGAGTACACCATACTCATGAGTGATTGGTCCACCTAGGACAACTTTAGTTTCAAATTTTTCGAGTATACATACAATTAGTGCAGATGCTTCAGGGTGAGAGATTGGTTTGTAGAGATATGTTGGAGAGCCTCAAAGGTTGTTCAGAGAGAGAATGGCACTAAAGAGGTTTGGGTCACACTTGTCTATGGAGATGATTAGATTAGTTTCAGATTCCTCGTCAAGAGAAAGACCCTTGTCGAGTGACCAAGGGGATGATCTTTGGTGAGATGCCATGATCCAGAGACTTTTGGTTATATGCCAATAGCAAGAGACACTTGGTGAGATTCCAAGGTAGAGGTCCTTGGTGATATGCTAAGTTAGAAACCTTTGGTGAGATTCCATGGTAAATATCTTTGGTGAGATGCCAATATCCAAAGACTCTTAGTTATATGCCAATAGAAAGAGACCCTTGGTGAGATTCCAAGGTAGAGATCCTTGGTGATATGCCAAGTTAGAGACCATTGGTGAGATTCCAAGGTAAATATCTTTGGTGAGATGCCAAGATCAGGATCTTTGGTGAGATTCCAAGATCAAGGATTGGATCAAGAAGGAATTTGATTCAAGGAGATATTGGATAGTTGGATATGGACTTACATATAGGGATCATGCAGGTTGAACAGATTAGATTCAGACGCCACTTTTTGTGTTCAGGATACATCCATACTCACTGAGTATTTTCAAGTAGGAAACGATGTCCATTGCAGGGACAAGATTGAATGGGTGACTGAAATATTTCTCGGTAAGAGGGAGTGTTGATATTTGGGTACCCTAGAAAGTGGTCCCGTTGTGTTTGTGGCTCTCTAAACACAAAGGGGGAAACTATTAACCTTATAACTTTACTTTATGTTCTAATTTCACTTTGAATTAATAGTCATAAAGAAAACTATGGAAACTTGAGAAAAGTGGGTTTCCAACTGAGATTTATGAGAAGTGATCTCACCCATTGATTATACTTGGCTACATATAATCTAGTCCATTGATCTTTTAGGTTTGGACAAAGAGAGGATAAAAGCAGAAAAAGGGTAAGGATGAGATTCATTCTCACGTGAGAGAGTTGAGTGAAGAAAATAAGAGATGAAAAGAGAGCTTGGAGGAGAAGAGGAGGCTCACCATGCTTGAGGAGGCTTCAAGCTTGAGGAGGTTCCTTGGTGAGAGGCTAGGGTGCATGGGTTATAGGCCTTTACTTCCATGGAGCATGAACTAGTAGAGGGTTCACTCAAAGCTTGAGGGTGCAACTAGCCAAGAGGAGGGCCCATTTGTGCATGGGTGCATTCATCCATTGAGGGCACACTTAATTCTTGGAGAGAGTTTCTTGGAGAGGGTGCACTTTGTGGAGAAGGGGATGCAAGTACTAACATAGAAGGAAAAGTCTTCAAGGAGGGCACAACACTTCATTCGGGAAAGAAAAGAGGCTAGAGGGGTGCAACTCCATGGATAGTAGGAACAAGTCTTGAGGAAATCCATTAAAATCTTTAGCATAAGCTTAGATTGTATCAGGTTCCCTATCTATTTACTTTTTCTAGCATTTTATTTTATATCACCATATATATATATATATATATATATATATATATATATATATATCTTAGTGGTTTTCCGGGGGGCGTTCCAGGGCCATGTTGACCAAAAACATCATGTGTTCATTTGTCATGTTTTCTTAGTATTTTTAGTGGTAGGTTGTTAAAGATCCTAGAGGTTTGATTGATGTTTAATTCATGTTATTGAATGTTAACTTGGACAACAAAACCATCCATAATTTATCCTTATAATAAGAGGCATTAAAGAGAATCATACCAAACATTTGTGGGCATATTTGGAGAGGGAAAAGTTCATATTTATGGTTGTTTTGAACAACAAGAAGGTTTTCCTTAAACAAAGAGAAAAATAGTTTGAAAGAACCCAAACATAGTGTCCAAAAAGAGGCCAAATGACAGTCATGTTGGGCATCCCATAGAGCCTCAGAAAATCTTAACTGGCTACCACCAAATACACATGAAAGAGGAAGAYATTTCCAAGACTACATTTAGAAATCATGAGGTCAMTATGAGTTCAACATAGTTACCAACATAACAAGAACTCTACAGAGTTCTTGTTTTTTGGGGGGTCACATTTTCCACCCCATTTTWAAAAATGGTGCTACCGATAGCACCCCCACCTCCGTTTTTAGGTGGTTTTTTGATATTTTAAATTTTTCGATCCACAATGTTTCCACGTTATTTTTTTAAATGCTTATTTTTCATCTATTTTCCAWTTTTTCTTAAAAATTGTTTTATTCAATGGTGTTTTTAGTCATTTTTCAGGCTTCTTTCAATCTTAAWTTTTTTTTTACCATTTACTTTTTTGAAGTTACGATTTTTCACATAATTGTGTCTCCTTAATTAATTTATTGTTCCATACTTTTAAAATATAGTGGAAAACATCATTTTTAAGACAATGTTTACCTTCACTTCAATATATAGAAAATAATTGTTGTTAAATAATAGTATTTTTGAATATTTAGCAAAAAAAAATATACATTTCACGGCCATAAATAATTAAAAAACCTATACAGGAAAAAAAAACATAATGAATGGATTGTTTGTTTTATTTTTAATAATTTTTACATAATGATAGAATTTTTGGAGAAGATGGAGCAAGAAGGAGGAGCATTTTAGGGTTTGAAGTAAATTTCAACTAGTTAGGGTAAAGATTAAGGAAGCAAGGTTGGTAGGTGCAATGGGGGAAGAGGAGCTAGATGTTGTAGTAGAAGCGGTCAAAGAAAAGAAAATAAAAAAATTGTTCAAGAACATAGTTGTAGAAGGAAGCATCAAGCCACCAAGGGAATTCCTTAGGGAAAAAACAGTGGGAACCAAATAAAAATTTAACCCATCATCAAATGGGGAAGGTACGGGAAAACTATCTGACAAGAAATTAAAGAATGGGTGCCTCAATAAGGTAGTGGAGAACATGAGGTATGAGGTCACTTCCCCACTAGTAGGAGACTACATCAAATATTTGAAATACCATGATATCATTGGTAAATTCATGGGGACTTCCCCCATGGAGAAACAAATCATGGTCTCGATCAAATGAAACTGGAAAGTTAAAGGAGAAATCAGCCTAGAGTTAGGATCTAAAGGTTTTTTAACAATATTTTTCACCTACTCGAAGGATAGGAATCGAATCTTCAATGAGGAGTCGTACTTCTTAACTCAACATGACTCCATCTCAGGTATTTATATGATCATTTCTCCTTGAAAAAGGATGATTTCACTATAGCTCCTATCTAGTTCCGATTGTACTCTGTACTCCACGAGTTCTGACACCTACAAACTTTGGAAATAATTGAGGACACATTAAGATCATTTGTTAAAATATTAGATATAACAAAAGCGGCTAAATACATCTCATATGTGATAATATGTGTCTACATGAACGTGAAATCCCCCCTACCATAATCAATAACTATTTCATTCCAAATTAATGGGTTCAACCCATAGACTATGAGCAGATCCCATTCTGCTACCGAAAATTCCACGAACATAGACCTTTATTCTGGGACTTCCCTAAGAATCAAGCTCAGATAAAAAAAAAAAAAGGAGGAGAAGTACATGGATGACTTCATAAATATCCCCAAAAAAGAAAGGTGGGGCGGCGAGGGAATAAAACCATAGGGGAAGGAATCATAAAAGATGCAAACAACTTCCAGATCTTAGCAGAACAAGAAGAGAACGAAGCTAACCAGGAAGATGTACAACCAGGAAAAAACAAGACACTCCTAAACCAGGAGAATATGGAGACAAAAAAGGAGGAAATACAGAAACATTGTAAAACGAGGCAAGCATGAAAAACTTATCAATGGAGAGCAAGGAAGTCCATATGCAAGAGGAGGGGGCATCAAAATATTCACAGGATGAACCAATGAAGGGAGAATTGAATGAGGCCTTTCACTCGGAAGATATGGAGGTGGACCTACAAGCTTTAATAGAGGTTCATGGAGAAAAAGAAGTCAATAGTATGCAAGTAGGAAAATTGCGTTAACTCCACAAAGAATTGATGAGGAGGAAAAGCAATGAAACAACTACTAATAATCTAGTCTCCTCATCCAGAAACTTGGGAATAAAACCAATCTATTACCTAACCCCTCAAGTGGGTAGAATAATATATTTCCATGTAATAAAGGTCAATATTAATAAGGCCTAGGAATAAGGAGGAATACGTCAAATGTAAGAAGACCTAATAGAAGCTTACGCTTCTAGAAGGTTCTTCGTCTAGATTGTTCATTTGGATAGATAGATTTAGTATAAATAGGAATAGAGTGAATGAGAATTTTTGACTTAGATATTATTTTAATAGATCTCTGCTCTGCTAGAGGTTTCCCCCTCGAAGATGCAAGTGAAATTTTATCTCGATAATCAAGGTGCTCTTTTCGGTGTTATTCTGGTATTATTGTGGTATCGTTATAATTATATCATTGTTTTTCTGCAATTCCTAGATAATTATTTATGTTCTGCATAGTGATTTATATATGGAATATTATAAGTGGTATCATAGCACCTTCCTTGGCATAAAATTGTGGGTTAAATTTTTTCAGGGTAGAGACATATTCCGATGTCTTTAAGCTACAAAGACCTGTCATTACGTGCATAAACCCATGGTCGTGTATTCATACAGGCATGAAATACAAGTGGTACTTAAGTGCAAATTTGTTGGAAACCCTTGTAACCGTTGTTGGTACCCCTTCTAGTGGTAGTGCATCAGACAACACCTGTATATGGATCAACGTAGATCTCCTGAATCCCTGCATAGATAAATCGATCAGCCGCCTGATTGCTATAGTGCCACTGAGAAAAACACTCAGTAAGATACTCTCTAGTACCTAGGTAGTCGAGTAGTATGTGTAAGGTCACGGTCTAGCCTCCTTAGTTTTTTTCTGAGATATTGGGCCGAGTACTACTATTGGACCCTGCACGTATATGAGAGAGCTATAACACAAGGAAAACCCTTGTCTGTAGAACCTTTGAATACCCTAACCCTTCGGAAGGAAACAAAAATAGAAACAACAAGATCTATTTTTGTGTCTTCTTCATTTTGGTTGAGAAATTACTACACATTTCTTCCTGTTAAGGATTTAGGCATTTTTTCACTGCAACATTCTTCAAGCCGAAGTATAACTCCACAGGAGTAAAAAAAAAATAGAGTACAGTGGTCCTGACGACAGATGTATTTGGGACCTATTCAATTAGATTCCCCTTTTCTCCCTAATCCCAGCCATACCCTTCATTTTTAATCCTTTTGGTTTCACTGGACCCGACCCTTTTCCAGTTTCCCTATTTTTGCACCTATTCCATTATATTTCCCTTCACGCACTAATCGTCATGGTACCTATCACTTCTAAGTCCTTTTTTTTCTGGTCCCACCCACCCATTTTTTTTCCTTACTCGCACTTCTCCTCTCCAAATGGCCACCACTTGTAACCAAGAACTCCAAACTTCCATCAATCAATCCCATGTCTCCATATCACATCTCACATGTTAGATGGATTCTACCCATTCCCACATTGACAAATTAGAGAAAAAATTTAACATGGAAGACAACCTCATAACCTAATTGACCTCCCTCTTGTCTATTGTTAATCAATTGTTGAACCGCCCTACGGGTTCGTCCTCATCATACCAGTCTGATGCTACTGATTCATCTTAATCTTCACATTTTCACTCCAACTCCTTTCATCATGAACCGCGTCTTCACCACATAGCGGTCAATAAATTTGATGGATCTGATCCTACAGGTTGGGTCACTCAAATAAAGAATTATTTTTCTCTGCATGGTATTACTGACGATTTGGAAAAACTTCTCAATGCTGTCCTCTATTTATATCCTAAACGCTGGAAATGGTGGCAATGGAGAAACAATTCATGTTAGGGTTATATTTCCTGGACCCAGTTTGTGGTTGAGATCGATTCCCTCTTTGATACTGATACCAACTATCTTGATCACTTGACCAAGTTGAAATAGTCAGGCACATTGGAAGACTTCATCACTTCTTTTGATCATTTGTCCTTTTGAACACAAATCATGTTAGATGCGTTCTTCCGTGAATTCTTTATTAGTGGTCTCAAGGATGAAATCCAATCCCAAGTTCTCATGGCCCTCTCTCCAACTTGTTTGGAAGCTACTCAACATGTTAAAGAGGCCCAATAAGTTGTTTTTTCCCATAAAAAAAAAAAACTTTTGCTCCTCTCCCTAAACCCACTAATCCTAACACCCTTGTCACTCCCCTCAAGGTCTAGAAACTAACTAGGGATGAAATGGTTGAACGCAAATTAAAGGGTATTTTCTATAGTTGTGATGAAAAATATTTTTCAGGCACAAGTGTAAGGAACAAAAACTATTTATGGCCATTTCCAAAGATGTTGCTGAAGAGGATGTGACAATTCCCCTTGTTGAAGAACCCTCCTTTCCTAATGCCACCCAGGATCCTGCTGACCCGCCTATAGTTGACCCACTTATTTCCTTGCATTCCCTCATTGGCTTCTCAGACCCACAAATGCTAAATCTCATTGGATACATTAAGCATAGGAATTTCATCATCCTTGTTGATAGTGGTAGCACCCACAATTTTCTTCATCGTCGCATTGCCCAGAAAACCAATTGCTATATTCGTGTTGTCAATAATTTTCAAATCATGATGGCCAATGGTGGGTCCATAAAATGTGGTGTGCGTTCTGAAAATGTTTATCTTTAAATTGGACAACACCAACTGAAATCTCATATGTTTTACATTGACATGGGAGGTTGTGACAATGTGTTAGGTGTTGAATGGTTACTCACTTCCGGTCCCATTCTTATGGATTTTAAGGAATTAACCATGCAATTCCAATAGTAAGGACTAAGGTATTAATTCTAAGGTATCACAGCTAGTTTTCTTGAGATCATTAGTTCCCATCGTATGGAAAATCTCCTGAAGAAAGGCCACTCAGGTATGATTTCTGAACTCCATTCTATTTAAGTTGTTTAGACACCCTCTATGCATCTTGACCTCCAAGCTATCCATTCCACACATCAAGTTGTTTTTTCCACCCCTCAGGGACTTCCTCCTTCTTGTGGTTTTCATGATAATTTCATTCCCCTTGTTCCTCGCAGTATTCCTGCCAATTTCCCCCCATATCATCACCCCTTTGCCCAAAATAATGAACTTGAGAAAATAGTTCAGGACTTTCTCCAAGCGGGTGTTATTCACCCCAGTAGAAACCCTTATTATTCTCCTGTAGTCATGGTACTTAATAAAGAAGGTACTTGGAACATGTGTCCGGACTTTCATACCCTCAATAAGCTTATAACCATAAAGGAAAAGTTCCCCATTCCTATCATTGATGATCTCTTGGATGAGTTGAGTGGTGCTCAGTACTTCACTAAACTTCATCTATGTTCTCACTACCACCAGATACGTATACAAGAAGATGACATACCCAAGACTTACTTTCGAACTCACGATGGTCACTATGAGTTTTTTTCCATGCCCTTTTGCCTCTGTAATTCCCCCTCTACCTTCCAAAGCCTCATGAATCATTTCCTCCATACTTTTCTTCGACATTTTGTCTTATTTTTCTTTGATGGTATTCTCATCTATAGTAAAACTTGGCAATCTCATCTTTCCCATGTGGATCAAATTCTCCATCTACTCTCACAGCACCAATTTTTCCTCAAACGCTCTAAATGTGCCTTTAGAGCCTCAAAAGTAGAGTACTTGTGTCATATTGTTGGAAAGGCTAGTGTCTGAGTGGATCCTAAAAATATTGAAGCAATGTAGGATTGGACTCGTGCTAAGGATATCAAGATCTTGTGTGGTTTTTTGGGTTTAACCGACTATTATCACAATTTTGTTCAGAATTATGGGAATATTGCGACACCTCTCACTGCTCTCCTTAAAAATAATTCTTTCACTTGGACTCATGCAGTAGATCAGGATTTTCAAGCTTTGAAGGCATCTATGTGTACCACTCTGGTCTTGGCCCTTCCTGATTTCAAAAAAAACTTTGTCCTCGAATATCATTCCTTAGGGAGAGGAATTGGTGTTATCCTTATGCAAGAAGGGAGTCATTTTTCCTTTACTAGCAAACAATTTTCCGAACGCCATTTGGTCCAATCAACCTATGAAAAGGAAATGTTGGCTATTCTTCATGTAGTGGATATCTAGCACCCTTGTCTCCTGGGGCAATCCTTCCAAGTTAAGACAGGTCATCAAAGCCTCAAGTACTTCCTGCAACAACTACCTTCCTCCCTAGAGCAACAAAAATGGGTAACTAAGATCTTTGGTTATGATTATGAGATCATTTACAATAAAGGAAAAGAAAATGTGGTTGCTAATGCTCCTTCTCAAAAATATGAAGATGAAGGGTCCATTTTTTCCCTCTCCTTCAATGTACCAGATTGGCTCCAAGTTGTGCACCAAAAATGGCTACATGATCCTAAAATATCGCATATGATCCAACAATTGAAATTCAAATCTCTAGTTTCCCTAGGTTACTCTTGGCACAATGATGAACTTCACTACAAAGGTCATTTTTATTTAAGTAAAAAGTAACAACTTAAATCCACGATGCTTTCTGAGCTTCATACTACTCCCACAACTGGGCATTCTGGGTTTACCAAAACCTATGATTGGGTCAAATGTTATTTTTTTGGGATGGTATGAAAAAAGACATTCGCATTTTTGTAGAAGAATGTGATGTTTGTCAATGCAACAAAGGAGAAACCATCAAAACTCCTGGCACACTCCAACCACTTCTGATTCCACACGCTATTTAGAAGGACGTATCTATGGATTTTATTTTGGGATTACCTAAATCGGGCAATAATTTCGTCATCATGGTGGTTGTGGATCGTCTTTCCAAGTATGCTCATTTATGTGATCTTCAACACCCATTTACCACATCAACTATGGCTCAAATTTTCATGGATCATATCTTCAATATTCATGGCATGCCTCATTCTATTGTTTCTAATCGAGATCCAAATTTCACCAGCAATTTTTGGAAAGAACTGTTCAGACTCCAGGGCACCCAATTGCATCTCAGCACAGCCTATCATCCCAAAACTAATGGTCAAATTGAAGTCGTTAATAAGACTTTGGAGACTTATTTGAGGTGTTGTTCCCTTGAAAGGAAAAATAAATGGGCTCAATGGTTACTATTAGTTGAATGGTGGTACAACACTTCTTACCATACAACTACTCGCATGACTCCTTTTGAAGCAATATATGGCCAAAATCACCTTCATTTCTCTCCTACATGCTAGGTGTATCGAAGGTCCAAGTAGTTGACCAAACACTTACAGTTCTCAATGCTATTCTCCGTACCCTCAAAGAGAATTTGTTCATGGCTCATAATCGCATGAAGAAACAAGCCGATCAAGGTTGCTTAGAATGACAATTTGTTGAAGGAGACCAGGTATTTCTTCGACTGCAACCTTATAATAAAAATTCACTCAAGGCCAAAAATTTTCATAAACTGGCACCCAAATTTTATGGTCCTTATACAGTTCTCAAGCGCATTGGACATGTGGCCTATCAATTAGCTTTACCCAATCATTCTAAGCTCCATCTATTTTTTCATGTCTCTTGCTCAAAGAAGGTGATTGGAACTAAGTGTCAAACTCAAACCAACCTTACAGTTTTGGAACAGTGAGAGAATCATCTTTGTTAGTGTACCATCAAGGAAGTGTCAGTTCAGTGGAAAGATACAACTCCATCAGATTCCACCTAGGAGCCTACTAACATTTTGTAGAAATTTCCTCATCTCAAGTGGGTAGATTAATATATTTGCATGTAATAAAGGTCAATATTAATAAGGCCTAGCAATAAGGAGGAATAATTCAAATGTAAGAAGGCCTAATAGAAGCTTCTGCTTCTAGAAGGATCTTCCTCTAGATTGTTCTTTTGGATAGATAGATTTACTATAAATAGTAATAGAGTGTATGAGTAGTTTTGTCTTGGATATTATTGTAATAGATCTTTGCTCTGCTAGAGGTTTCCCCCTCGAAGAGACAACTGAACATTTCTTTCAGTAATCAAAGTGCTCTTTCTGGTGTTATTCTGGTATTATTGCGGTATTGTTATTGTTATATCACTGTTTCTTAGCAATTTATAGCTAGTTATTTATGTTCTGCATACTGATTTATATCTAGAATACTACACAAACCCCCTAAAGAATTCCAAGAAACCATGAGGCGAAGAGAAAAAAAGGGTAGAAATCCACATAAGCAACTTCTAGAATAAACATGGACTCTCCTCATAGACTCAGACCAGGTAGTGGGACTACCAGACATGCTTTTCCTCCCTAAAACTAAAATTTAATTATGAAGATCCCTTCATGGAATATTAGAGGTTTGAATGATTCTTTAAAATATAGAATTCTGAGAAACATGTTGAAATAAGAAAATATGGACATAGTAATGTTGCAAGAAACTAAATGTAATAATAAAATTATGGAATCCATAGTAAGGAGAATATGGAAATCATGTGAATTCATCTACTCTGAAGCGAAGGGGGCCTCTAGTGGTCTATCATTCCTGTGGAACCCACATAAAATCAAAGTGGAACTGATAAACTAGTCAAGAAAAACAATCACCATATCCTATAAGATAAAAGGGTAGATGGATCAAGGAACAATATCACAAGTCTACGGTCCCCAAAATTTTGGGGAAAAGAGATATTTCATAAGGGAGCTTCATGCGATAGGTTTGATATTGAATGATCAACCTTCGATTGTAGGGGTGTATTTCAATATGATTACCTCCCTGGAATACAAGAAATGAGGCATCAAGTGTCTTATCCCATAGGACCAATCTTTCAAGGAAAACATTGACCAACTCTAGCTAACAGATATAATCCCCTTAAATGGTAGATACACTTTTAGTAACAGGATAGGAGGGAGACATCACATAGCTGAAAATCTAGATAGATTTATGGTCTCAGAATCCTTATTCAAAAAATTCTAAGAAATATATAGGTGGGGAGACAAAAACCTATATATGGTTCATATTATTATCCAATCTCACTAAGATGGTTGGATGGGCTATATTCTCACTCAAATCCCTTTAGATTTGAAAATTTATGGCCTAGGAAACCATAATTCATGCAAAAGGTGAAGGAATGGTGGGGGAAGACTCGAGAGGTGTATGAAACAAAAATGTATCAGTTCTAGCAGAGGTTGAAACATATAAAAATGAGGCTCAATAAGTGGAACCAAGAGGTATTTGGGAATATCCAAGAATCCAAACAAGAGTTGGATAGGAAGATGGAGTAAGTGGAATGAGAAATAAATCAGGAAGGGCTCTATCCAGAGAAACAACAACAAGAAGAAACCATGAGAGAGGAACTGGACGAAAGGGACAGACAAGAGGAAATCATGCTCCATTAGAAATCCAAGATGCTTTGGCTTCAAGAGGGAGATAATAATACCAAATTATTCCACAAATCTCTCCTCCAACTCCGAAACCAAAACTAGGTACATTCCCTAAAAACAAAAGTAGGAGAAATAGTCGAAAATCATGGATATATAGAGAAGAACCTCAACAATAATTTCATCTTATTACTCTTAGAGCCTTTTCAAGACCAATAGGATTCCACTAATATAATCCTAAAATATTTTCCAAAACTAGTCTCGGAAGATCACAACAAAAGGCCCCAACCCGAGATGGATTCACAGTTGATTTGTTTCAAATTTGTTGGATCGTTATGGAAAAATACTCGTGGGAAGTGGGGGAGAAATCTATAGCCTCCCGATCAATTCTTCGGGATTTTAATTCCACCTTCATAGCCCTCATACGCAAGGAAAAGTAATCCAACACTGTAGATAAGTATCGTCCCATTTCATTATGCAATGTTGTTTATAAAATTATAACAAAAATCATTAAAAAAAGAATGAAACCCATCCTTCAGGAAATCATATCACTTGAGCAAGGGGGTTCCGTTGAAGGGAGACAAATCTTGGATGGTATTGTAGTTTCTCATGAAACCATACACCCCTTGCAGTTTATGGGTGTTATATATGCACTAAAAACCCTCAATTAAATTGTCAACTCGGGGTAAGTAAACTTAGAGTTGTAGAAAAATATATGCCAAAGGTAGAAGGGCTGGTAGTAGTATAGTCTAACTAAGGAAGGGGATATCTAAAGCTAATCTACTCAAGCAAAGATATCTCATAAGCAAACCCTACTAAGTAACTTGAAACTATATAACTTAAGTACTTTTTGGCCAAGGATCGATGGATAGTTCTAAGAAGACAAGTAAAAACCCTACTTGAGGCAAACTAGTTCACGACAATAAGAAAAAACAACTATTCAACATAACAATAAGCAAATGACCAAAGAAAACTATTTTAACTTTCCAACCTACATTCAATGAGCAACTAACCTATGAAAACAAGTAATTAAACAAGCAAGCAACTATTCTACTAAAGAAAGCAAACAAGAACAACTAGCTAACCTATTAAAGAAAGTAAACAAAACAACTAACTAACCTATTAAAGAAAGCAAACAAAACAACTCACTAACCAATTAAATCAAGTAAGAAACTAACTACTCTAAGATAGCTTCTACTGCAAGTAATCAAATTAAAACTTCTCATTGAACAACTATCTAGCCTAAGAGGCAAGTGGACTATATTCTTAAAACTTCAAAAGTATTTATAATTCATGAAAGGAAATCTACTTAATTGAAAGAACGAAAGACTAGCAA
>ML845233.1:24773-41682 GCA_009831015.1 Picea engelmannii
TAGGCCATTAGTTGTAATTATACCTCCTAGTCTCCTATATATACCAAGGAGACATTTTCATTTTGAATCATCTTGTACTTGAACATTTAAGTGGGGTAAAAGGAGGCTTCCCCCTCGAAGAGGCTTATTATCTGAAATTATCTATTTTTCAAGGCGTTGAGTACTTTTCCTGAGGTTTTTCTATGCTATATTGATGTTTGGTTCTTAACATATGCATCACATTGTTACAAATTCCTTGGAATGGTACAAATTATAGAAACATCATTTTTCTTTAACATACGAAGACTATAATAATTGATGTTCTCAATTTAGCATGCCGTAAGAGAATTGATGAGTCATGTGGTGTGATGCACCAAAATCAAGTATCCAGTTGTCTAAAGTTGCATATAAATATTGAGAATATACAACATTCCCTTTACGAGGCAAAGAAGGTTTGGAAACTGAAATTTTTTGTTGCTACATGGATTCAATAAAATCTTCTAGTTTCAACTAGAATTTAGATTCAGATTGCCCAACTCCACCAAAAAAACTACAAGTTTCACTTGATATTTTCTTCCTTGTCTTGGAAGATGGGTGAAAATATTTCGATTTTTTATGAGGCTTGGAGGAAGACTCACTAGCTTGAGAGGACTCTTCTATTTGTATGATGTTTTATTCTTACCTTTGGTGGCATAATCCACAAGAGACTGATTCTTAGTGCTAGAAAGAGCATCTAATTGCATAAGATTAGATTATTCCTTGTTAAGGCACTCACAAAATATCTCAAAATATATCACTTTAATATCGTATCCAAGTGCATCCATAATAGAGTAAAATGTAGTTCAGGAAAAACCTAAAAAAACCTTTTCACTTGGATAGAATCTAGAAAATGCACTCAACATCTGATTTGTTTTTTCCACACCTTTTCAATTGTGCCAAAAGTAACCTAAATTTGGAAAGACAATCTTTAGTGGATGTTGTGTGTTGATTAGGTACAACTGATGAAAATTGTGCTTCCAATTGTAGGGCTCCAAATTCATTACATTTACCAAATAAAGAATCCAACTTGTGCCAACTTTATTTTGGTGCTTTACATTCACCAATAGGAAACAACAAACTATCTGAAACATGCAAACCAACCAGACCCATAGATTAATCAACTTTGTTTCAATAGGAAAATCTCTTGATTTCCTTGATAAAATTCAATTAAACCTCAACTAACATTTACCAAATTAGTTAGATAACTAAGAACACTAATATGTGTGTAAACATTCAAGGAAACAAATGTATCATTACTACTCTTCAGGATATCAAGATAATTGTTGTTCGTATTTGTGAGAAGGGGTTTTATAAAATAGTTGAATTAAAAACATGAAAGGCACATGGAGTAGCAGTGATAGAGAATCCCATTTTACTTTGGCATATAAGGTATAGACACCTAAGTTATATTTTTTAATGTGTACTTAGTAAGAATAATATCATGGATGGTTTTCTAATCATCTAGAAATGTTAGAATGTGTGTATACAATGTCAAATTGGAAAACAAAGTCACCACCCATTTGACACTGATAAATCATGGTGATCCAAAGGAGTTTTCGATCCAGTGCATGATGATCTATGTGGTCTAATGAAACTACCCATGGTGATAAAATTATTTCTTGCTACAAGTTGATGAATTTTCAAGAAAAAAGTTGGTGTATATTTTGAATAAGAAGTCAACTTGGTTTTCTAATATGTGGTATGGAATGCCTTCATAGAGAAATAAAAAAGTAAATAGGTCTAATATATAACATATGATAATGGAGGCTAGTTTGTTTCAAAATAGTTTGAAGAGTTCTACAAATGGAAGGTATACACATGTGTTATACTACTACTTGTTACATTACACATAAAGAAGGTGATGGAAAGGAGGAAAATTAAAGCAATTATGAAGATGGTAAGGTGCATGGTGCATGGCCAAAATGTGCCATATGAGTATTGGGAAGAATATGTGGATAAAATAGTCCACATCCTTAATAAAATTTATTGCAAAACTTTTCAATATATCACTCGTAAGGAATAATGGTTCTAGGCATAATACTTTTGTGATTGATTTTGATATATTCAATTGTACTTATTTTTCACATATTCCTAAGGAAGATCATAATAAACATACATGAAAAGATAAAAAGATATGTGTGTTTCCTATAATGAGCAGTATAATGCATACAGACTATTACATGGGTATGCATTTCTGAAATTTAAGAAGACAATTATCTCTAGGTTGCTAAGTGTTTGACGAAATGTGTGAATTAAATATTTCTAATTTTGTCATTAAAAATCTACATGGTATCAGAGCTTTCTCTCTGGAATTGGACAGTGTGATATTTGGGCAAAAGGGTGTGATTTTTTTCCTTGAGTTGTGACAGGGAATATGGTTGCAAGCATTAGATATGAGGATCAGTTGGATGGCATTTACAACTACTTGCAGTGGAAGGTTTGTTTGTCAGCCGTTCTCAAGGAGAACAAGATCTATAGCTATGTCAGCTTTGTTGTAGCAACTCCCGCAACAGATCCTATTTCTTTGGACTTGCATGAGGTCAAGGAAGCCAAAGCTCAGAGGATTATTCTGGATGGGGTGAAGGATCACCTTATTCCACACTTGGTTGAGAAAAAGACTGTAAAGGAGATGTGGGATACACTTAAGAACTTGTTCGAGGTGAAGAACGAGAACCGAAATATGGCCTTGAGGGCTAAGTTGCATGATACCAAGATGGGTAAGGAGGAGAGTGTCTCTTCTTATCTTACCTAGGTGGCTCAAGTTAAAGATGAGTTGGCAACTGTTGGAGAAGTCATTTCAAATTCTGAGTTGGTGAGAATAGCCTTAAATGGCTTCACCAAAGATTGGGAAGTATTCATGAAGTGCGTGGTGGGTCGTGAACATCTACCAGATTGGAGAAGACTGTGGTATGATTTCACTTAGGAGGAGATCAGGGAAAGATCACAGGGAAGTGATCAGAAGACAGACAAAGATGATGAGAATGTTGCTCTTGTGGCAAAGAGCAAGAAGAAAGGAAGTCCTGGAAGGGACTTGAGTATAGTCAGATGTTATTGTTGTAATCAGTTGGGGAACCTTGCTTCTCAATGTCCTGAGAGGAAGAAGAAGAAGAAGGAGTCAGAGGGGCCTGAGACAGTTGCTACAACAACCATATAGGACTTTGCTTCAAAGTTCGATGGGGAATTTTCTTTGGTTACCTAGTTTCCAGTGTCGGTAGTGGAGGATTCAGAGGTGATGTCAAATGGATTATGGATAACAGAGCCTCTAACCACATGAAGAGAATATGGCGAGTATTCCCAGACTTCACAGAGATTGGTCTTGTCCGACGGGTGGTAAATTAAGGTGGTATGGCGAGAGATGTACGTGGAGTTGGGAATGTTAGATTCCAACTCGAGTTTGGGGGACTCTTGGAGATTGATGGAGTTCTCTTTGTTCCAGGGTTGAGTGTTAACTTTCTCTCAATCTCAGCCTTGCAGGATGTAGGATATTGTGTATTTTTCAAGAGGGAACATATCTTTATCTACAGAGAGGGAGTGGACCCGGTAGAGCTGCAGTTGATCGGTAATCGGGTGGATAGGTTGTATATGTTGAGAGGATAGCCTATGATGTATGATTCAACATCGGATGAGGAGCGTGAGGAGGCTCCTGAGACTGCGGTGGTGCCAAGGTATCAGTCTTTCATTCTGAGAGAAGAGAGTGAGTCTCTTCTGACCACTGGCAGAAGGCTCAGCCAGGTTGATCGAACCGATGTTCAAGATGAAGTGAGCTCAGGGTTCCAGGAGGTTGCCAGGAGAAGATATTCTACTTCGAGTTCTGTACAAGTGTTGCGGATGGCTACAGGTTCAGAGGGAGCTCCTACAGAGCATAGTGTGATGGGACCAGATGATGGAGATGGCAGTGAGTACATCCCTCGCTAAGAGGGAGTGTTATCCTTTTAGCTCGGGAGGTACTCCGGATGTTTTGTCTTGTATGCAGATGTTACCTTAATGTTTACACTACCAGGCACTTAACTTTGTAATAGTTTTTATAAAATTGTTTAAGTGGTTCTTTCATTAAAGTGACTTTTTACTAAAGTGTACCTTCTACTTTTAAAGTGACTTTATTATCATAAAACACTTATGTAATAAAGTGAAATTCACTTTAATTTTTAGATGAGACATTTTGGAGGGAATGAATCATGACCCTTGATCTTAGAAAAGGCAAGATCTAATCTTGGCCTTTGGATCTAGGGTTGGGGAAGGTGAAAAGACACTTTTGGCAGGAAAATGTCATTTTCATATTATAAAAGAATGCATTAGGTAGTGTTCAAGACACCGAGAAGACGAGAGGAGTTGAGTTAGAGAGATTTTTAGAGGCGTCTTGAGAGAGGAAGGTGAGAAGCTTGAGAGGGCACAAATCCCAAGGCAATTTTCTGTCTGCAGTGTTGTTCCATTTTTCTATTGCTGGGCCATACTGTATGGATCCGTACATTCTGTACAACAAGAAGAAGGGCATAGTTTTCGAGGTAGCTGCTAGCATGAAAACCAAGGCATTTTTCTGGGTTTTTCTTGTTGCTACTGGGCCATATTGTGTAGGTCGTACAGTACCTTTATGGGCACATTTTTCGAGGCACAAATTTGGAGGAGGCCGTACGGCTGTACGGACTTGGGCACGATTTTCAAGGAAAAAAATTTGAGATTGTTTGTTGGTGTTGTGAGGTATTTTTCCTTGGCTGGAAATTGTTAGTTTGTTGTTTTAATACACTTTCCTGAAGCTGAATAATAGATCTCTCTCTCTCTCGTTGGGTTTCCCCACATTGGGGTTTTCCCTAGCATTTGCCTAAATTTTTGTGAGTTATGGGTTGTTGTCCATTGTGTATTTTCGCTGCATATTTTGCTTAACAATGTGTATTTCTTCTTATAGAAATTTCTGAATGTGGGTATGCATTTCTGAAATTTAAGAAGACAGTTATCTCTAGGTTGCTAAGTGTTTGATGAAATGTGTGAATGAAATATTTTTTATTTTGTCATTAAAAATCTACAATCTTCCAATGAAGGAAAACATGAGGTAGACCTCGACACAAATTATAAGAAAATGTTGTTATGAAAGATATTGGTCAATCTTTGACATGACTAAAAAACACTAACTTCACTTTTCTATGACAATTAAAGTATTTTCAACCTATCCTATCATGGGTTGAACTAAACATGTTCAATTTCATCACCATTACATTAGGAAATTGATTGATAACGAAGATATTTATATTTATTATTGTCTTATATCATAACAACCTATTGACATAAAGAATACACCACTAAATAACAATAACTTTGTCAAGCTTATATATAAACACATGATTGTATCAAATTTATTTATTAAGGGGATATTAAATTAATTTGACAATATGATTAATAATTATATGATCAAGAATTTGTCTTGCATGTTTCATGAGAGTTGTAATTGTTATTTTGTCTTTAGCATGTAGTTCATGTGGTAATAGGCTTTTTTTATGATTGTTAGAATATTTCTATGATTATATTATGATTATATAATGGATCCAAAATTATAGGCTATATGGTATATGCAACTTTTTTTTTAAGAGTGTTATTTAATTTAAGAAACAATTCTTATAAACAACACCAAATAGTTAAAAAAAATAAAGAAAATACAAAATATTATTAAAAAAATACAATATCTAAACTATAATTTGATTTGTTTCTTTCTCAAACAAATTAAAAAAAAAAAAAATTAAAAATTAAAACCATTTTCAAAAAATGTAAAAAATGCCAATAAATAAATAAATTTAAAAAGGAAGAATGAAAATTTATTTAATAAACTCTGAATAAATGCCTTCCCTTCCCTTCAACATCCTTGTTGCAATATGGGAAACCCTCTCCAATAGGACACAATAGGCAATAGGTGTTTCCCCTACCATATTCTACAAAGAAAGTTGTTAGTGCATCCTCTCAAGCCTGAGACATACTCGCTCACCGGCCTAAATTGCATTTTCACAATTACTTTATAATTTGTGGGGATTAAAGTTGAGGATGTTATAATAAATCAACCCCGTCAAAAGAGTTTTGTAAAATGATTAGAATTCATTCCTCAACAAGATCTTACATCTCCATAACTAAGAAAGGAAAGCCCTCATTTTGTAGGAACATGCTTTGATAGGAAATTTTACATCCTTCTATCCTAATCCATAAGTTATGGGAACTTGAGTGACTGAAAAATGGTCTCCCAAGATTAAAGGATGTATTGTCTTTTTCTTTTGGCCATGGCTATTTTGATTTGATACTTTTCTCTTGATTGTATTTTATGGCATCCATGGGAATCTACTTTTCTCAACAAGAGTGTTGCTTCGAGAAAGTATGAAATTAAAAAATAATTTAGAAGCAAAGATGTGATGTTGAGTAACAATCTAATCCATAAGTTAAAATTAAGTTACGCAAAGAATTTTAAAAGAAATCCCTGCAAACTTATGACCTCGACTTTAACGAGGATATGAAAATGCATGGAAGTATCGGATTTCAAGGAAATAGTCTGAGATGAATCAAGGAACCATGTTTTCAAACCAGTGAGGATTCTTAATTTCACATGGGAATATTTGGGCAATAGCAAGAAACATAGGACGTTTTTGAATGGTCATAGGTGTTCTAACAGTGACATAGCACATTCCTTTTCTCGACAGAGATATTATGTAATCGGTGAATATATACGAGGAGCATCACTGCTAAATTTTCAACGAAAAAGGGTTCCTTGCATCATAAAACAAAGAGTTCATTTATATACATAGAGAAAATTAATCAAATATTTCAGCCGAACATAGGAATGCAAGTACATGATGATACTATCATCGTGGGAGAAAAACCACAGAGATGAATAATACTACCGTCGCGGGAGAAAAACCTCAGAGAAACAAAATGCAAGGGGAATAACGGGGGGGGGGTAATGGCACCTTGTTCCTCTTGGTAGTGGAGAAGAATGAAAAGAAAAGAACATCACCCATACCATGCCATGTGAAACCAGCCCAAGTGGCAAGCCCAGAGTGGGAGTTTTCCTATAATTTCAGACCTGGAGAGTATTGGTGGCTTGTCATCATTAATGGACCTGGCCTAGCTTAAACTCCATAGACGTGATAGAATAGGTTCATACGATCATGGAGTCCTCCACCTTTATGGATTTATGAACCACTTAAAGGCTATGAATACGTGTAATGTTGGATCAATGGATATCTTAATAGGGTCATGACTACATTTATTTATGCTTGTCATAAGTTTTAACATGGTAAATTTCCATGAAATGTCATAATCCCTAGCATTTAGTTCATGGACTTGGGTGGTTATGACCCCTAAGTTCAACCCTATGGTCGCTAATGTTTAACTTTTGAGATTATGAAGTATATCACTTACTTGTTTTTAAAAAATGGTTATTACCTATTAATATATGCCTAGGCTATGTAACTTGATAGGATTAGCCACTAACATATTAATGTTATAATTTTAATTCTAAAAGCGACGCTACAATGAAGCATAACAATAAATGATGTGTTTATTTTAAATCTCTTTTAGCGTTTTTTTAGGATGAGTAATGATAGTGGAGTAAAATTTCCTTGTATATAAATATTGGATTAAGATTTGTAACGAATTACCTTCTTGTGTCACGAATTGTTTGTTGTGTATAATGGAATTTAGTTTTTTCCTGACAAAAATAATTTTTTTATTTTTATTTTGTGAAATTTGGGGTACATTACAATTCACATAGTGAAAACATTCGATGCTACAAAAACCTCTTAGAGTAAAATGCAGAGCATAGAAACAAAACCATGAAGTGTGAAATGTGCCAAACCCAGGAAAGGTCGAAAGGGTTAAGGCTCTGACCCAAAACCTTAACACTTAAAAAAAAAAAAGGACCCTACGTGTGTACATCTCGAGGACAAATGTCGAGAAAATATCATATCGAGATGGTAACTACAGGTGGTGCATGCAAGATCGAATGACATGTTGGCTAATGGTGAGAAGTTGGTGGGAATTAAATTAAGGATGGTACCAATATAGGTTTAATCACCCCATAGAACTAGATGAAAACTCCTTTTATGACAAGTGTTATCCACTAATTGTTACGACAAAGTTTATGTTAGTGTATATTAAAACCCACTTTTAATATGTTGTGTTTTAAAAACCCTCATCTAATTTAAAAATTCGAAGTAATATATGTTGAAAAGTAAAACCGTTATTGTATGACGAGAAAACAAAGGATCCTTGGTTGAAATTATATTAGATATGTTAGCTAGGATCATATAATACAAACTTCATACACATATCTTCAAAAGCTATGTTAGCAAGGTTTTAGTAACATTACAAGACCTATATATATAACATCAATTCACAATATGTATAACTTTGGAATATGGAAACCTAGCATATATATGTGTGTGTGTGTGTGTGTGTGTGTGTGTGTTATCAATTTACCAAGTCTGATGTAATAAGACTTGGGGTAACTTTGAAAAATATTGTTATGTATGGAGTTTCTCGACTCACTTTAGTATATAATAAATATAACTTAGGTGGCGAGAAGTTATCAAGGACGGTAAGTAGAATAGATTGTTATGGTTGAATAAATTATATATACATATTTTTTTTTATTTTTTTTCGGAATTTAAGGTGTGTGACAGATGGAGCCATCATTAGATCCTAAATTATGAATATATTCCATTCAAGTACGATATTTTTTATGTTTATGGACATTTTTTTGAATGTTGTCCAAAAACCCAAGAGAAACAACCTCCTTCAATGAAAAATTCAAGAGAAGAACCCATGTTCAATATGGTCTCAAGAAGGTCCAAAAAATTTTAGTGTAAGGGGACACCTCAACCAAAGACAACCAAAGTGATTTTTCCCACCTCAAGAAATAATCAATTTGAATATTTTGGTAATCTAGAGGGTTCAATGATGTGGAAGACACATATAAGGAATATGAAAATGAAACAATTGAAAAAAAAATTGGACCAACTCACCCTAATAATGGATAGGCCCATATCGACGTATGGTTGGAGTTATTCTAGACCCTTTATTGCTGCACTTGACTAGGACAGTAAAAGATTTTAATGAAGGGTGATGTGTCATTCTCCACTTATGGGATGGAGGAGGAGGAGGATTGGTGGAGCCAGGTCATCCAACTAAAAATTGATGAGACATACTGAGAGGATTTAAATGAGTACAGAAAGGCATCAAATCGACGGGAGGCAAAAGATATTGCCTTTGATCTGGAAGTAAATGCACGTACCTCTCTTTGGATAGATGGAAGCTCGATTGATGGATCGAAGGACATGTGATTTATTAGCATTATTGATGACCTCTTTTCCTCAGAAGTTGATAGAGTTGTGAAACCATGAGAACCTATTGTTCTATCATCCCAGGAGGGTTTCTCCTCACTGTGAAAGGTTGAGGGTGAGAGGAAGAATAGGGAACCAAAGATCGGTGTTTAGGGAGAGGATATTAGAGTGCCCTTTGGGTTTTCTTCAGGGGGGGAGGAGCAGAAGGCTGGAAGAGGGGAGTTTTTTTGCTAAAAATACTCAAATGTAGGCCAAAATAACTCCTTCTCTGTAGGTTTGTGAGGGAGGTGGATATTGCAAAGAGCTGGTGGAGCTAGAGTTGAAGGTTTTTTCTCCAGGTAAAGGTGGTGGTGGTGAGAAAGAGGCCTCTTTTGCAAAAGGGAATGCATGTGATGGGGCAGGATTTCTCAAGGTAGCAACGAAGGGTTTAAAGCAGGGAGACTTAAAGGCATGGAGAGTCAAGCCCAGGAATCCCACCTTGACACTTGGCAGGGATGTCGGGTTGAGGGAGGTCTCAGAGTTTTCCTTACATCCACTCATTGGTCGCTTCAGCTACTGGTCTTTGGCGAAAAAGGATATTCTTCAATGGGTGGAAGTGGTTTGCAAACTTGTTATGGGATATACTCCTTTAGTTTATACCCTGGTAAAAGGATGATTTTATTTTTTCCTAAAGTCTTCGAAAGATGCTACGGTTTTATTGGAAAGGGTCTGGATATACACAAAAGGAATTTAATGTTGAAGTGATGCACACATTTATTCAACCTAGACAAATACCATTTTCGTTTCCGCCATATTTGTGTGTTGTTGTTGGGTTTCCCTTTAGCTTTATGGAATTTGAAGGCGTTCAAGTAGATAGGAAACTCCATAGGAAAATTTATGTATGTGTATCCACAACACCTCACTGGACTGGATATGCGTTTAGGGAAATTATTGGTGGAATTAGACTTAAAGCTTGGTCTTCTTGTAGAGGTGGATATCGAATGGCGTGGTTTTGTACACCAACAAAGAATTGACTATGTCGGGATTCCTTTTAGATGCTCAACCTGCAAGGAAATGAGACACATGCACCATGGCTTCCCTGGGATTCGAAAGGTATTTCCTCCCTATAGGTCTAGTTCGGATATTTTTCTAGAAGAAGTGGCGCAATAGACTTATTCAAGTGATGTTATAGTTTAAGATGCATAATCACTTATCTCAAAGGAATTGGCAACTGACTCAGAACTGGGTAAGTTAAAACACCTTTGTCCAAGTTTTTTTTCCACATTATCTATTCTTGATTATATTAGGATTAGGGGTTATGAGTTGTAAACCTCTATCAAAATTTCTTTCCCTACTCTTTGGTTAAATCCACTCATTTCCCCACATCCCATAAATTTGAATGGGGGTCCCAAGCTACCCATTTGGGAGGGGTTAGATTTAGCGTTTGAGGCTGCATGTAACATTTTTGGCCTTTCAGGTGTGACTATAGTCTCGAACGAACTCGAATTGGCAGGTATCAAGGTTAACAACACACAAAGAGGGAGGAAGGTTGGCTTACTAGATCAAAGTATAAGTTGTGTAAACCTGGAGATTAAGACTTTGGGACTAGATAGCATGGTTCGTCTAGGTGATACCTCATTCCCCGTGGGAGTGAAATTTTCTCCGTCCGTGTTAAATAATGCTTCTAAAGGTTGTTTTGAGGGCCATCTTACTCCTCACAGTGGGATATCCACTCTAATTTCGGGGGATTCGGGAGGGCCAAGTGATTTGGATAAGTCCTCGGTTTCATTTCCTATTCTTTACAAGTCATATGCCTTGCATCGAGGTTTTCCTTATTTAATTTCAAGCCTTGAGACTCACTCCTCTGAGGAGGCGGAGGGACGGGATGTGAATACCCTTGAAGGTCTTCCGTTCAACTTGAGAGAGGCTCCTTTGAATGTAGTAATGGAACTGATTTATTGTGAGATCAAAGAGGTTTCTCCTGTTGTATCTGAAATGTTTACACATACAGATCTGTTTGTTTTTAGCGAGATTGAAGAATCCTTAGAGAACTTCATTCCTTCCTATAAAGAAGTACTCAATCATACTTCTCTCGAGATCTACTTTGGGGGAGTTTCTTTACCTTTGGAAAATGATAAGGTCCCTGTAGATGAGGATTCAAAAAGGAATATTGTTAGCAGTGGGGAGGGAGCTTCCACGATTATGAAAGAGGCGGTTTTTGGAGGCTTGGAAAAAGACTTTTCACCTCCCAAAACTAGAAGTGCTAGAAAACTAGGGAAAGTAAAGGATTTTATTTATTGTACTAGATTAATGGTTGTGGAAGGTCCTCGGGCGCTTAGAGCACAAAACTCCATGGAAAGTGATAAAAAATGATAGTAGCTTCTTTAAATATTAGAGGAGTTGCGGGTGCTCAGAATTTTTTATCCCTCAAAAGGATTCTAGCTCTAGTTAAACCAAATATATTACTTATCCAGGAAACTATGGTCAATAATCTCAAAGTGAGGGAGATTTTTGAAAAGTTACTTTTGTCTTGGCATTTATGTGGGGTGGATCCCAAGGTTTATTGGGAGGTTTATTATCTACTTGGAATTTGATAAAAGTTGACTTCTCTTATTTTTTGACTCCTGCAGAGATTCTTTTAAATCATTGGATAAATGATTTAAATTTTTTTTTAAAATTGGTCAACTGCTATGGTCCATATGGTAACAGATAGGATTTTTGGGAAAATATTAAGAGGGATGGGTTACTCAAAGATCATAATCTGATCCTGGGAGGTGACTTAAATTTTACCATTGCAAATAGAGAAGTGTGGGGCTCCCATGCTAGGACTGATCCTTTGCATTCTTACTTCAATCAATTGATACAAGATGCCAGTTTAGTGGATGTTGAACCATTAAAACTTCTCCCTAGCTAGAGAAATGGTAGAAGTGATCAGGATTACATAACTAAGAGATTCAATCATTTTCTGATTAATGAGGAGCTTGCCCTATCAGGTCTTAGGTATAGATCTGGGGTGATTAATAAAAATATTTCATATCATATGCCAGTGATCCTACACCTGGAGTGTGATAAAGAAAATCTTGTTTATCCATTTATATTCAACTCGGTTTGGCTGGAGGAATGAGACCTTTTAAATATTGTGAGAATGTCTTGGAATGGGTTAGTGGAAATAGAACCTTTATCTCTGATGGACTCTCTTGTCAAAAAACTCAAACTTCTTAAATCTTTGGTGATCAGCTGGGAAAGAAATAAGAAACAGTTGGCAAAGGAGGATCTGGTAGATATAGAATATTATTTAGACAATCTCTATTCGAACTCCCCCAAGGGTTTTGAGAAGGAGGAAGACAAAATACTGGTTTTAGAAAAAGAAAAAAGAAAATTGAGTCTTTTAAAACAGGAGGAAGAAACCTCGAGACAAAAAAGTAGGATACATTGGCTAGCTTCGAAAGACAAAAATACAAAGTTTTTTCATGCTTATGCAAATTCTAGAAAACAAGTAAATGCTATATGGGATATCACTAAGGAGGATGGCACTGTGGTCACTAGCCAACATGGGATTCAAAAATAACCCATTGGTTACTTTCCGGATTTATTTAAGTTTCAAGAAAACCTTACTATCACAAATCAACTCGCAGTTATAAAGGAATATCCTAGGATATTTCTAGAGGAAGAAGGACTAAAATTTGTTGAACCAGTTACCCTTGTTGAATTACTATCAACTCTAAAAGGTTTTACTGTTTCAAAATGTCCAGGTCCATATGGATGGACTGTAAAATTCTTCCCGACTTTCTTTGATCTCTTGGGAAATGAACTTCTGGAGGCAGTTGAAGAGTGAAGATAGAACTGTAGGATTTCAGGAGCTTTCAATGCAACTTTTCTAGCCCTTATTACTAAATGGGATAAGTCAGATACTTTTGAGGGGTTTATACCTATTTCACTTTGTAATTTGGCATATAAGATTATCACAAAAATCATTTCCTCCATAAATAAAACTTCACTCTCAGCAGGGATATCTAAGGAAAAATTTGGATTTTTGGAGGGGAGACAAATTATTGATGCCATAGGAGTGGAACAAGAAGCCTTACATAGTATCAAGATAAAAAATTATAAATCTTTGGTCCTTAAACTGGATATGATGAAGGATTATGATAGATTGGATTGGGGTTTTTTAAGGCTAGTTTTATTATAGGTAGGGTTGAGCTTAGAGGCTATGGAATGGATTATGGGGTGTGTTTCTTCTGCAAATTATGTTTTTTTGCTTAATGGAATCCCAACCAATATTTTTAACAGCTCAAGAGGACTAAGGCAGGGGTTCCCATTATCTCTACTTCTCTTTTTTCTTGTTGTAGAATTTTTTAGCAGATCCATTCTGAAGAAGGTTGAGGACAGGAAAATAAAAGGTGTTCTAGTGGAAAAAGGGATAAGAATCACTCATTTACTTTTTGTAGATGATGTTTTATTATTTGGGAATCGAACCTTTATAGAATTGGGAATTTTAAGGAAGTATTGGATCCTTTATGTCTGGAAACAAGGATGCCATCCAGTCCACAGAAAGCATTATTTATGGAAGAAGGTTGGATATAAGAGGAGCTATATTGCCTTTTGAAGTTCAACCTCTGGAGACTGGTTTCAAGTACCTGAGGTTCTTTCTTAAATTGAACAACTATTCTTTGGTAGATTCGAGATGGTTGGAGAAAAAGTTTGAAAAAATAATCTCTTCTTGGAGTCATAGATGGCTTAGTTTAGGGGGAAGGGTCTCTCTAGTTAAGTCCGTTTTAGAAATAATTTGTGTTTATTGGCTTTCTTTGGCAAAGATTCCAAAAGGAATCCTTAATAGAATTAGAATAAATATATTTAGCTTCCTATGGTCTGGAAAAAAAAGAAAAAGAAGGAGTGCATCTGATAAACTGGAAAATAATTGTTAAACCAAAGAAGACATGAGGATGTGGCATTAAAAAAAATTTCTTTTTTGGAAAATCATTGGCACCTAAAATTTTTTGGAGGTCTCTTATGGTTCTAGAAGTAATCTTCAAAAAATACTTAAAAAATAAAACTGTTATAGAATGGCTCAGACAAGGTAGAAAAAACTGGGTTGGGATTTCAAATTGTTGGAGAGCCTTAACTTCATCTTTATCCATCTTATATGATTGGCTTGTTTGGAAACCTGGAAATGATTGGGACATCAAAATAGGAGAAGACCTAATGGTTGGGTCTCGGTCCTATTATAAACTCTCCAAGAAAGGGGATAACTTTTCTTGCTCAAATAGGGACTTTTGATTTAGAGGGTCCTAGTATTGGAAGATGGAGGAAGGGGGGTCACTTGGACTACAGGGTGAACTAAAAGATGAATGGCATAGTTATGTAAAAGGTTTAGAGGGGTCGGGATTTGAACTAAATGCATAAAATGATACTTTAATTTATTCTTGGAATACCAAAGAAGGGAAAGTAAATGTTGAACAAGCATATGAGGAAGAAATGTTGGAGGAGGCGGTGGGAGGTCACTAGTTTTGGTATAAAGATCTATGGACTTGGAATATTCCTTTAAAAATTAAACCGTTGCGGTGGTTAATGTTAGAAAAAAAAAATACTTACTTGGGAAATTTTGATCAAAAGGGGAATAATTGGCCCTAGTAGATGTTATGTTGGTTAATGTTAGAACAAAAAATACTTACTTGGGAAATTTTGATCAAAAGGAGAATAATTGGCCCTAGTAGATGTTCACTCTGGGGTGTAGCTGAGGAAACTCTAAATCATTTGTTTATTGACTGCAATTTCACCAACGATATTTGGCACAAAATTTTAAAGGAACAAAATCTAAATATTATCTGGGAGGGTGGTGATTGCTTTCAGCAGTATGTCAAAATTTTCAAAAGAATTTCCTTGTTACATTTGTTGGGAGATATTGAAGCACAAGAACTTGGTCATCTGTGAGGATCATCAAACTTCACAAATAAAGGTTTGCAATAGAATCTTACAATAATTGGGGGAAAACAATAACAATTTCGATCATCAAACTTCACAGATAAAGGTTTGCAATAGAATCTTACAATAATTGGCGGAAAACAATAACAATTTTTCTGTTCAGCATGATAGGATTACTCAACCTCCTCTACTAGACTCGAATCTGGAAGTAGGATTTTTTTACGGAGCCTCACAATGTGAGGGCACAAAATGTAGAGCATGAGCTGTACTAAAATGTCCAGATGTGGGTACTTTTAGTCTAATGATGAAGTGTGGCACTAGAACAAATATGAGGAGTGAACTCTTAGCTTTATGGTGTATTTATCTTTTGTTGTTTACAAAAAGGTCAAAAACATTCAACTAGTAGGAGATTCAAAGATTATTATTCACTGGTTTCTACATTTAAATAATTTACAGGTGGTTTCTTTTGAGCCATGGATGAAAAAGATTGATACATTGAGTGAAAAATTTCAACAAATTAAAGCACAACACATTTATAAAGAATATAACAAAGAAACAGATCAACTATCAAAACAATCCTTGCAGATGGAGGAAGAAGGATTATAGTTTGCAATTGATATCGAAAATCAAATTGGAAGATTTGAAAAAATGTCCATGTGCATTTAAATTGATGCAGCAATATAAAAGAACCAAAGTTTATCCTTTATCATATAAGTTTTGAAATATAAGAGATTTGTATTATTTTGCTAAGTGTTCTTATAAACTCAGTGATGGAGGATAAAATTTATGTGGCCTATACCTACTAGCTCGTATGATCGAATTGGGTGATGAAAGATGTAATTTTGGTGTTTCTGTAATTTTATCTTATAAGTTTTGACAATGTAATAGGGCAATAACAAAGTGTTGTTTACAGCAATCTTTTTTATCTTATAAGTTTTGACAATGTAATATGGCAGTAACAAAGATTTTTTATATTTATTAATATAAGTTAAAAATACACCAAATTAACTTTTTAAACAAATAACTACTAATTAATTATAAAAAAAAAAAAAATACTATCAGATTAACTCTAAAGAAAAAATAAAGACTAGCGTGGCGTCGTTTAAATAGAGGTAGTAGAATGGTATAAAGGGAACGCCATGCTTCTATTTTCAAAATCAGAAAAGCAAAGAGAAGTATAAAGAGAAGTATAAGTAGCCATCCTTTTCATTTATTTTTTCAAATATGGAAAAGGAAGGACAAGGAAGCCGAAGGAATCCGTTGTCAGCTGAGCTGACAGCTGAGTTGCGAGAGATTAGTAATAATTTAAGAGAGCTTAGTGAATCTCTGGTGGAACGCACAGAAGCTCTGGGGGAAGCTTTGGAGGAATACGTAGAAGAAAGTATTAGAGAATCTGTGGCCACAGAATCAGCGTTACCAGTCCGAGCATCAGATCCATCCTCCGTCCGGCAGTTGGCTCGCATAACGATTTCAGAGGCACATATGAGCAGCTCATCATGCCCGATTTGTTTGGAAGCATTTAAGTTGGACGAGAAAGCCCGCAAACTGCCATGCCACCACATGTTTCACGAGAGTTGCATAATCCCATGGCTCGACACCCGAAATACTTGTCCAGTCTGCCGATTCGAACTGCCAATTAAAAAATGATGAACGTTTTCTCTTCCCTTATTATTGACTCT
>ML845233.1:42427-59572 GCA_009831015.1 Picea engelmannii
GATTTCAAAATCTAAGAACTCATAACATACATGCTTATTGAAGCATAAATGCAATCATTTAATGTATGTCCTTAAACCTACAAAACATAGCCTTTTTAACTTTGATTAAGAATCATAATGATAAAATATTCCAGCCAACTCAAAGAAGTAATTCATGTCAAAGGAGATGAATCCAATCTAAGATTTTAAGACTTGTGAGTTTTCTAGTTTTGCAAAATCATCTATCTATTTTGAGAATCTAATGTCATTTTTGAAAAATGGCTTTCAAAAGATAAGAACACTTATTTTAGGTGCTCATTGATGCATATAACGATCATTTAATGTGTACCCTTATACTTATAAATCTATGATCATTATGAAATTAACCTTTGTTGAAATGTACACTTGACACTAAGAGGGGGAGGTGAATTAGTGTCACAAAACTTTGGAAAATTTTCCACTTTTCATAAATTAATTGAACACCATATATTTATTTCAATTTCTCAACCAATATATAAAAGAATAAATATTTTATTTATTTATTTAAATCAAATGAATACATAAGATCAATTTTCATCTTTTAACAATTATGAGAGACCCAACTCTCCGTTACAAGACCCAACTTGTAGTTCTTAGTTCCAAATGAGAAATGAGAAATCCAACCCTCATAACAAGTCCCATCTTGTTGATCTCAGATCCAACTGAGATGTGAGAATCCAATCCTCATAAAAGACCTAACTTGTAAAAAGACACCAACCTAATAGAATGAACCTTCATTCAATCCATTATATATAAATATATATAATTCAACAAATTCAATTATGTCTTTTTTCACCTAACTTATTTGTTTATATAGTCTCCCAATAGGTATGAGTTTGAAACATTGTGTCTCCCAATATATAATTCCCATGCTTTTTCGACGTCCTTACTTCCCCAACAGATCATATTCGAGCTTTTATCAATTCTCTGTAATGTTAAGGTGTTAATTCTCTATCAAATTACTCTACCAACCTTGAGTTTTTTACAGAAATAAAATCTGTATGAGGTGCTTTTTTCAACCCAGTGTTCAAATGATTATGATCTAAAAACCACGGGCCTATCCATCTAAGTGTTTGTTCCCAACACTTTCTTATTCCGCCCCTATTCTAGGGCCCCTGGATGTGTTCTAGGGTCCCTGGATCTGTTCCATGGAATCCTTGTTTGGTGCTTGTATTGATCCTTGGATGTGTTCCTTGGTGGTTGATGATATAAGTCCCTAGATATGTTATAGGGCCCATGGATGTGTTCCAGGGAATCCTTTCTTTGTTCTTGGATTGATCCTTGGATGTGTTCCTTGGTGGTTCATGATGTAAGTCCCTAGATTTATTCCAGGGCCCCTGGATGTGTTCTAGGGAATTCTTCTTAAATGCTTGGGTTGATCGTTGGTCTTGTTGTAACTTGGTGGATGAAAGTCCTTAGATGTGTTCTAGGGCCCCCATATGTGTTCTGGGGTACCCTTGTCTTGAAATAGGTAGTTCTTGGTTGTGTACAAAGATGTGATGATGTGTGATCTTCTTCCTCTCTCCCAGGATGGGCCATGAGACCTAGGAGAAGCTACAAATATGGACATGATCACATCATGGATGTTTCCTCCTATGCAATGATGATAAAAGTTTATAATACATCATGAGACTTATGTGGACATGTTTTTCAATTGAAGAAGAACCCCGTCACCTTATCCTGTAGTACCCCCCTTCTTATTTTTGTTTTCCTCCTTGTTTAATGTAGTGTTGGGGTTTTATAAGTCACTTTGACTTTATTGACTTTTAATTAATAGTTTTATTAATTAAAAATATTAATTAATTATTAAATATTTTATTTGTTTTATTAGGGTTTGACTTAATCCTAAAGATATGGTTAAATTATAAAACCCTAACCTGCCCACCTAAGTTATAAATAAAATCCAGCCCCTCTCTCATTCACTTACACTCAGTCTCCTTATTCTTCCTAGTCTAAACTTGCTGTGGCTACCTCATATTGTTTATGGCATGACTTCTCTAAGTGAATTTTCTATTTCATATTTGAGGTATTGTTTGGATGGGAGCTTTATTCTAGTTTTATTGAGGAGATACTACAATCCTCTCTCCTTGGATGTAAGTGTATTTTGTGGACTTCTTGCTTGGTTTTTGTGGGTATTCTATCAAGAGCAATGGATATTCTTGTTACTTCCACAAACCTCTCCTCAGTTGGTTCTGTGAGTCATAGACCCTCTTAGTACCTCTGTTTGTGTCATGTCCTCTTCTTTTCCTGCTATTATATGTTGTTAAGGGTACCACGACTTATTGTCCCTATTTGTGGGTGCTTTTCCCTCTTATTTTTCCTTTTGCTGGTGTTTTTGTTGCTTGAAGGGTTTCTCTCTTGTTGTCCTATTGCCTGGTACCTTTTTGGTTTGAAGGGATTGTATTACATTGCAATTTTGGATAGTTTGTTGCAGGTGTTTTCTTTAGCTCTGTTTGTGGTCCTCTACTTGTAAAAATAGTCTATCTAACATCATGGTAGAGATCAAATATCTTGCATTTTGATCCATGATTATTAAACTAATTTCTGAGCATAAAAAAAAAGGGACAACATCCATATGTCAGGTACATCTCTTGGCTAAAGGCAATATTTAATTTTCTACACTTAATCTACATTTATAAATTTTGTTTATGTTTAGAATTACGTCTACATTTATATTAGTAAGCAAATTAGTTAAAAATTATAATTGTTTTCTATTTTTCCCTAAATCTAACATGGTATCAGAGCATAGGGTGTGAAAAGAGCTCTTTAGTGACAAACTCTTGAGCCTACATAGATCCACATCTAAGGGATTGTTATTGTAGATCAACAATAAGCTTGTTTTATCCTGTTTACAATATGACTCCTTCGTTAGACTCTAGAACCCAACTTTTTCTAAGGATGAGGCAACCACAGGTCCAAGTCAAATCTGAGAGTATTGAACAACAGATCTGGGTTGATTATAGGAGTTGGTCTAAGTCCTTATGGACTTTACCAACATCATTTCCTAGCCCTGTTTTGTGCAATCCAATTTCATATCTAGATAAATTCTTGAGGCAACTTGAGGATGACATTCTATAGAAATAAGGAGACCTAATCCTTCTAGAAACTACCTCCAACACCAACTGAAGCCACTCCAGTTCAAAGGAAAATTCCAGACCTACCCCGAAAGACTGAGGAAATTCAAGTACACATCTAAGGCATGATCTTTGTAGTGAAAAGGAGATTGATTTCAAAATTGACCTATTGCAGAAAGAAATCTAATTTTCAGAGGACGTAATGGTATGTTTGATACACATTTTTTGGGCAGGTTGAGCATTGCCTTAAGACCATGTTTTAAATATGGATGACGATTTTGTTTTAAGACTGAAGCAATATTGAAAGCCCCACATCTCACTTGAACTTGAAGTGATATCTCTTTTGTGGAAGAGAAAAATATGTCTATCCTCCATATTTTCAACAAACTCAAAATACTTAGTTTGAAAAGAACAAGACAGTTTGAAATTTATAGTGGTTGATTGCATGAGAAGTGATTTAAAAACTGTGTTGATTTATTTCTTGATTAAAGAGTGCAATGTTATCATTTTTATGAACCTACAGAAATAATTGATCAAGTGGTGTAGTTCTCTTCTTTTGTTGAAAACACCTAATGAAGTCCTTCAAGAATAAAATCAAGCTAAATTTTAACCTAGATTGATGGTGGGTACCTTACCTAATCCTTTCTTGTTAAGGATCAGTATTTCTGTGTCATCCACATGAAATATTTAGATCTCCTATTGGTTGATTGAAAAAATAAACTTTTTCAATGAAGGATACTAAGGGCATGTTCTTGGAAAATAGAAGAAGCTATGACCGATGAGTTTTTATTAATATCAGAATATTATGATATTCTAATATTGGATGATTGAAAAATCGTAATATGATGGCCATCCTCTCCTTCCTCGTAGCCTAAATTACACCCAATCAACCAAAATCAACAATTGTCAAAAGTTTTTAAAGTCTTTACATGCTTTGGACCCATTATCTATGGTTGGGTAGATAGTTAGGATTATCAAATATAACTTACCTTATAATCATATTATTCTGTCTACATAAGAGACATCTATCAGTTTTCTTGGAACATAATTTGGATTTATTTTATCATGATAGTATAGTCACATTTGGGAGATTCCTGCTAGTGTTGATATAATCCTTATTGGTAAGTTGATCTCTTAGTTACAAAATAAAGTTTCAGAGGATATTTTGGAGCTTAAGCCTATGGTTTTCTATCATCGCATGTTTCTCCATCGGCTTGCTGATATTTTTGGCTTAATGCATGAATCTATTGAAAAAGAGAATTATTGTCATCCTTGAACGATGTTAGGATTAATCTTTGTGAGTAATATATTGAAGTGGAAATTTGGAGTAGAGGTGTGGTTCATTTTCATTTTAATCATTGGATTCAATATAAGTATGTGACTACTAAAGACAGGAAAAAGAGATGTGATTATGTTGTTGTTAGAATCTCAATTATATTTTGGTTACATGATCAAGGAAGTTGTGATCTTAGCATATACTTGTTGATATAAAATCAACAATATCATGGAATATTATCCTCGATATGAGAGTCCAACATGTACCCTTTTGAGTCATTTTTAGGCTGGGTTGTTTCTTGGTTAAGGAGTCCAACAAATTATCTTGGTAGTTGGGGTATTTCTCCATCGTTTTGGGAACCCTACAAATATCCCTTTTTTAATCGAGAGTGCTCAGATTGTAATTGAACCATTATCCCTAGGACAAGATCTAAATAAGTTTGAATCATCTTTTCATATTAAACTTGGCATCGACACCAAGTACATCTTGAAGAGATACGACACCAGATCAAAGTCAAAGGATCTTGTAGGTTTAGAGGGAGCCAGTTTGCACATGCAGGGAGGAAGACATATTATGAGACTAAGAGGGAGTAATCCTAGTATGTGAGTTAGGCCATGACATGCAACAGATGGCAGTTTTGAAAAATTCAAAGCTAGAAGGAATTGACTATGACAAGATATCTGCTCTCGTTACCAGGTATACTTCCATTAGGACAATTATATCTCTTGTTGTAGTTTTTGGTTGGAAACTTCACCAGATGAATGTTAAGACTGCTTTTCTTAACGGTGAAGTTGAGAAAGAGGTTTATATCGAGCATCTTGGGGGTTTTGTGCTCCATGGGAAAGAATCTCATGTCTGCAAGCTAAATAAAGTCGTGTATGGATTGAAACAAGCTCCAAGAGCTTCGTATGTAAGTATTGGCAGTTTTCTTTAAGAGTCTTGGATTCACCAAGAGTATAGAAGATACCAATATTTATATAAATATTGTACATAATCATCCTATTATATTAGTATTATATGTGAATGATCTGTTCCTTATAGAAGAGGAACATTTGATAACTCAGACTAAGAGGGAGTTTTTAGTAGAATTTGAAATGGAGGACTTGGATCTTATGCATTACTTTCTTGGCTTAGAGGTGTGGTAGAAACATGGTGAGATATTTCTTTCACAAGCAAGTATGCAATTGACGTTCTTTGCAAATTTGGCATGTTGAACTATAAGTCCATGACCACACCTATGATTTCTAACCTAAAGAAGCTAAATCATCAAGCTACAGGTTCAAATCGAGAAGAACACACCATTTATCATCATATAATTAGGTCTGTGATGTATCTAGTACATACTAGACATATTTTATGCAATGAATGCCCTCAGCCAGTTCATGTGTGAACCAAAAAATATTCATATGGTTGTTGCCAAACATATTTTCATATATGTTCGGTGGACTATATCCTATGGGCTTAGATACACCTCCAATGGAGGTGTAATGCTTAATGGATATACAGATTCAGATTGGATGGGTAGTACAATGGATTGGAAGAGTACTTACAAATATTGTTTCAGTTTGGGTTCAACTATGATCTCCTGGTCCAACAGGAAACATGTCTCCATAGCCCAGAGCATTGCAGAGGAACAATACATTGTTGCAAGTGCTTCCAGTAGAGAAGCAGTGTGGCTAAGAAATCTACTCTCATATTTTTTCAGTGCTTAGCTAGAACCCACAATAATCCACTATGATAACCAGAGCTCTTCGTGATTCCCTAATTTTCATGACATAATGAAACATACTGACATGAGATATCAGTATGCTCGGGACATAATGCAGAAGAACATTCTTAGTATTCAGTATGTTCCGATGGCGGAACAAACCACCAGTATTTTGACCAAGCCTCTATCATTGAAAAAGTATGTGTAATTTTGAGACAATCTTTGTGTTTCTAATAATGCCTCTCTTGTTCAGAGGGAGTGTTGAAATTAGTGCAGCTATAAGAGTCATTCTTTGGAGGATAGATAAGACCCTAGTTGAGATCTAGGGCCCCCAGTGCACTCCTAACATTCTTTGGTTTGGGACCAAGAAGTTAGAGCCATGGAAAAATTCCCTAGTGAGGGCCCCTAGTATATTGTTTGGGTTCTCAGTCAAGGACCAAGAAATAAGTCCCTAAATGTGTTCTAGGGCCCCTCGATGCGTTCCAGGAAATCCTTGCTTGGTGCTTGGATTGATCCTTGGATGTGTTCTTTGGTGGTTGATGATATAAGTCCCTAGATGTGTTCTAGGGCTCCTGGATATGTTCCAGGGAATCCTTGCTTGGTGTTTGGATTGATCCTTGGATTTCTTCCTTGGTATATGATGATATAAGTCCCTATATGTGTTCTAGGGCCCCTGGATTTGTTCGAGGGAATCCTTACTTGGTGCTTTGATTGATCCTTGGATGTGTTCCTTGGAGGTTGATGATGTAAGTCCCTAGATGTGTTCTAGGGCCCTTGGATTTGTTCCAAGGAATCCTTGATTAAATGCTTGGGTTGATCCTTAGTCTTGTACCTTGGTGGATGAAAGACCCTAGATGTGTTCCAAGGCCCCCATATGTGTTCTGGGGTACCTTGTTCTTGAATCAGGTAGTTCTTGCTTGTGTACCAAGATGTGATGATGTGTGATATTCTTACTCTCTCCCGGGATTGTCCATGAGACCTAGGAGCAACCATGAAGATGAACATGACCACATCATGGTTGTTTCCTCCTATGTAGTGATGATAAAAATTTATAAGCGACCATGAGACTTATGTGGACATGTTTTTCCATTGAAGAAGAACCCCTTGAACTTGTCTTGTAGTCCCCCCCTTCTTTTTTTTGTTTTCCTCCTCGTTTAATGTAGTGTTGGGGTTTTATAAGTCACTTTGAATTAATTGACTTTTAATTAATATTTTTATTAATTAAAAATATTAATTAATTATTAAATGTTTTATTTTTTTATTAGGGTTTGATTTAATCCTAAAGATAGGGTTAAATTAGAAAACCCTAACCTACCCACCTAAGATATAAATAAAAGCCTACGCCTCTCTCATTCACTTACACTCACTCTCCTTACTCTTCCTAATCTGAACTTGCTACGACTACTTCAGATTGTTTATGATATGGCTTCTCTAAGTGAATTTTCTATTTCAGATTTGAGGTATTGTTTTTCTGGGAGCTTCAATTCATTTGTATTGAGGAGATACTACAGTCCTCTCTCTTTGGTTGTAAGTGTATGTTGTGGAATTCTTGTTTGGCTATTGTGGGTATTCTATCATGAGTCATAGATATTCCTGTGACTTCCAGAGACCTCTCCTCAGCTGGTTGTGTGAGTCGCAGACCCTCCTAGTACCTTTGTGTGTGTCACAACCTCTTCTTTTGCTACTACTGTATGTTGTTAAGGGTACCATGACTTATTGTCCCTATCTATGGGTTTTTTTCCCTCTTTTTGTTCCTTTTGTTGGTGTTTTTGTTGCTTGAAGGGTTTCTCTCTTGTTGTCCTATTGGATGGTACCTTCTTGGTTTGAAGGGCTTGCATTACAGTTTAGTTTTGGACAATTTGTTGTGGGTGTTTACTTCAACTATGTTTTTGGTCCTCTAGTTGGAAAAACAGTCTATCTAACATCATGGTAGAGATCAAAACCCTTGAGTTTTGATCCATGATTAATAAACTAATTTATGAGTATAAAAAAAAAGGGACAACATCTTTTGGCTAAAGGTAAGATTTAATTTTCTACACTTAATCTACATTCAAAATTTTTGTTTATGTTCAAAATTACTTCTACATTTATATTAGTAAACAGATTAGTTAAAAATTATCATTATTTTCTATTTTCCCCTAAATCTAATGTAAATTGTTTGATCCATCTACTCACAAAGTGTTTGCAAGTAGAGATGTAATTTTCCATGAGCAGACAAAAGGGAATAATGAAGAGAACAGTCATGAAAGATGGCATGCACTTCTTAAAGATGAAGAGGTCAAAGAAGAGAAGCACCAACAGGAAAAGGTAGCTAGTGACATGAATACATCCAAAAATGAAGAAGAATATTCACAAAGAGGAGAAGAAGTCACCAACCAATTCAGAAGATCTTCACGACAGATTCGTCCACCTGAAAAATATAAAGATTATGCCTTGATGAATGTAAATTTGATCCATTTACTCACAAAGTGTTTGCATGTAGAGGTGTAATTTTCCATGAGCAGACAAAAGGGAATAATGAAGAGAACAGTCATGAAGGATGGCATGCACTTCTTAAAGATGAAGGGGTCAAAGAAGAGAAGCACCAACAAGAAAAGGTAGCTAGTGACATGAATACATCCGAAAATGAAGAAGAATATTCACAAAGTGGAGAAGAAGTCACCAACCAATTCAGAAGATCTTCACGACAAATTCGTCCACCTGAAAAATATAAAGATTATGCCTTGATGAGTAATATTTCAAATGTCATAGAACCCATGATTTTTAATGAAGCTAATGAACATGAAAAGTGGAGAAAAGCAATGGAGGAAGAATATGACTCTATAATGAAAAAAAAAACTTGGCAATTGACTGAATTTCCTAAAGATACAAAACCCATAGTGTGTAAATGGATATACAAACCTAAATTTAAAGTAGATGGTAGTATAGATAAATATAAATCTAGATTGGTGGAAAAAGGGTATTCATAAAAAGAGGGCATTGATTATGCAGAAACATTTGCACCAATAGCTAAATTTAACATTATAAGAATGTTAATTGCACTAGCTACAAAGTACCATTGGAAGCTTCACCAATTAGATGTAATTTTTTTTTTCTAAATGGTAAGTTAAAGTGGGAGGTCTACCTTACTCAACCAGAGGGGTTTGTGAAAAATAGTCAGGAACATTTAGTGTGTAAATTAAAGAAAGCATTGTATGGACTGAAACATGCACCTAGGTCATGGTATTATAAGATAGATTCCTTCTTTCTTCAATAGGGTTTTATGAGGAGCAAAATTGATCCAAATCTATATACCAAGTTTGATGAAAAGGGGCATGTTGTATTGATTTCCTTATATGTTGATGATCTAATTATTACAAGAAATTCAGAAAAATTGATTAGTGGAATTAAGAAGCATATGTCACATGTATTTGAAATGAAAGATCTTGTGAGTTACATTAGATCTTGGTGAGTTACATTACTGCCTAGGTCTTGAAGTTTGGAGAAATGTTGGTCAAACCTTTGTGTCTCAAGGTAAATATGTCAAAGAAGTACTTACAGAGTTTAAAATGGATGAGTGTAAAGTTTCTTATGTTCTAATGCAACAGAACATGAAACTTTACTGTGATGATGGTTCAAAGAAGGTAAATGGTACAGTGTATAAAATGGTGGGAAGCTTGAAATATCTCACTACGAGTGGGCTGACAATCTCGATGATCGAAGATCTACTACAGGTTATGCCTTTGACATAGGATCTCAGATTGTTTCATGGAGCAGTAAGAAGCAACCTAATGTATCTTTGTCATCCACTCAGGCAGAATATAAGCATTGTGTTCAACAACTTGTGAAGTTGTTTCGTTGAGAAAACTACTTCAAGATGTTGGAGAAGAACAAAGGAAAGCTACGATAAACAAATGTGATAACCAGAGCTCAATCAAGTTGGGAAATAATCCAGTTTATTATTCAAGGACAAAGCATGTTGATACTCAATTTCATTCTATTCGAGAAAATATGCACTCTAATGACATTGCTTTAATGTATTGTAATACTAGTGAAAATGTTACTCATATTTTCACTAAGCCTCTTGGAAAGATACAATTTGAACTGTTTAGAAAGATGTTAAATGTTGATGTCAATCCTTTCTCCATTAAAGGGGAGACTTAGAAATAATGAATATTAGTTGGCATTTAGTTAGAGGTTGGTTCCAACCATCTAAACTGAATGTCATCCTATATAATGTACTCTTAATTGATTTAATAAAGTGCAGGGTTGCTTTGCTTTGATGGCCTCCCGATGTTGTCTTGCCTAAGAGAAATGGATTCCATTTCTCTTCTTCTATTTTCAAGCCATTCTTGTTTACACAGGTTTTGAAAAAAGTAAATTAATTTACTGGTGTTGAGTTTGAATTTCATGGATATTCAGATTTACCAGGTTTTACAAACAGGAATAGGTTTTAGAAATAGGAATCGACCGATCTACCTATGAGCTAGATCTCGGATTCACATTTCCTCAAAGTTCGATCTCAGATCTAAGTCACAAGGTTCGTTGAACTCTAGATCTAGGGTTCACATTTCCTCAAATGTTGAAGTCAGAAATTGAAAATTTAACTGTATAACTCTCTCAAATGAAAAACATACATTAACTGGTAACCATAAAGATATTTACAAGCTCTTGAATAAAAGAAAGACAGAGTTTTCGAATCCTCAGGTTTAATCCCTGAAATCTAAACTCACTAATTACAAGATATTTACAAGATATTAGATCCCTGAAATCTAAACTCACTAATTACACCAGTGATCCCATATGAGGTGTTCCTGGTTCAAGATGACGTCTTCAGATGAAAACAAAAACCACACTGTCGTAACCTTAAAACATAGCATTTTGAAAGAAATTTGCTAAAACATGAAAATTTGCTAAAACATTAAAAAGTTATCGTCCTCTATACATTAATCGTCCTCTATACATTTGTGAAAATTAGATGAAAATTTGTGAAACAGTTATCGTCCTCTATACATTAAAAAGTTATCATGATCAGGACATTACCATACACCGATCCAACGATCCTTTGGAAGAAGTGATACAGCGTTCACAGATGCAACAAATTAGTCCAGGGATGCATTCATCTAGGGTTTCAACATCCAGGGGTTCCGATTTATACAACAGGTTGCATATGCAGCAACAATCCAAATATGCGTCAGAGATCTAACGATCCACGATATAGCACGTTGGAGATCCAACGATCAGATCGACGGGTTATGCAGCGAATTTGAAATGTAGGTCAACCGAAACGGCCATGCCTGGGAGTAGAGTCACATTCCCCATCAGAGGAAAACAAAATCAGGATAAGGTTAGGAGTTTAATCTCACCCCTTCATCCTTTTATGAGGAAAAAAATAGTTCAAGATTAAGTTAAGACTTTATTCTCCTCCCTTTCTTTAATACCCGAAAAAAAATCAGGCTTCATTCTTGAACATCCACATAATATTTATTATTTAAATAATCAATACTCTCGAATCAAATATTATTTAAATAACCATATTTAAATAATCAATACTCTGGAATCAAATATTATTTAAATAACCAATAAGATCTAACACCACGTAAATATTAATATTTATTATTTAAATAATCAATATTTTGCAATCAAATATTATTTAAATAACCAATAATGTGGAACACCATATAAATATGAGGAATATAATTATTTTTTAAATTGAGTTTTTTATTTTATCGATTAAATAGTTTCATTTAAGTTCGACGAGAAAGCCCGCAAACTGCCATGCCACCACATGTTTCACGAGAGTTGCATAATCCCATGGCTGGACACCCGAAATACTTGTCCAGTCTGCCGATTCGAACTGCCAATTAAAAAATGAACGTTTTCTCTTCCCTTATTATTGACTCTTAAAATGGATTCTCCTAAACCTGCATGTTTGTTAATATCTTTAACTAACTACTGGAATTTGTTACCTATTCTTAAATGAACAAAAATGTAAAAGAGCCAATACCTATTTGTTACCTATTCTTATTGTGACACCCCCTCCTTGCAATGTATTGATTATAACTATGGGTGATATGATAGAATTGAGGAGGCAAGGATCTGATGAATGTTGATATTGTAATTTTCTCAATTTCACTTCCTTGATGATAATATAAAATTGTTGTTCTTGCATATGGTGTATTGTTTGTATTCCAGTATCATAGTGTTCTTTAGCCGTGTATGCCAAGTATGCCAAGTTAGCCCAGCCCCATTGTGTTTGGTATACATTGCCTTATTTTTGTTAGCTAATTTATTTTCTATTTTATAGTTTTTCTTACTTTCTTTGGATTCATTGCTTTCCTTTTATATAATTTTTAATTGAAAAGTGTGGTGTGATAACCAAGATACATGAATGTCTATTCTTGCTTTTTAATTAAATGAATTACATAAATATGGTTATAGGATAATCTATAAACTATCATGGATATTTTAAAGATTGATTCATATAGAGATGATTTGTAACTTCTTTTTCAACACATTAAATCCTTTAACCACAATATGCTGAAAAAATGAATAGAAAAGAAAAACACAATGAATAAGATCACAATAAGACACAAAGATTTACCTTGGGGAAACACAATATGGGAGTAACCCCCAACAAAGATCTTTTCTCTTTATATACTAATGAGTTTGTAGGTACAAACACTAAATAGGGTTCTACAGTTCAAAGAGAGAGGACAACTAGATACTTTTACATTGGTGTTTCTTGCAGATATGGAGAATACTGTAGATTTGAGCTTATATAGACTCACTAAGACTTGGAGAACCTTAAGGAAAAAAAACGCTAGGGAAAACTGGGCTTGGAATACCTCAGATCTAGGCTGGCCAAAAATTTCTGTAGAACTTGGATGAAACTGCAGTCTTATAGAAAGATGTTTGTACTCGTTGATGTAGGACTTTGATCTAAGGGAGTATTTGGGGTTTGATACATCTTTAAGAGTTCTACTGGAAACCACTTAAATCCTATAGAAACTATATTTGCAGAACTGGGTCGAAAATTTCTTCTTGCTTGATCTTTGCAATAGCTAGATTATTCCCTAACTACTTAGTGGAGAAATATGCACTAGGGAAAGAGATTTTTGTTCATACTTGAATCAAACCAAGATACCATGTGAAGCCTCTGATATGAGAAAAATAGACAAGTCGTTGAAACCCTAATTGAGTTCTGGAAATTACTACAGATTTGAATTGTATCTAGCGAATGATCCTCTTGTCCTTTTATGGTTTCTCCCATCCTTCTAGAAGCATCCATATATTATCTTCTTGTTGGGCTAAGTCAAACTTCTAGAAGCCTCAAGGGGGTCATCACTTTAAGTTGTCATGTTCATAGGAATAAAGTTCACCCTCCTTTTTTTTTAATAACTTAATAACACTTTATAATAATACAACATTACAACTTAGGGTTTTATCCTTTTAATTCTCCATTAACACTTTAACCTTAGCCTCTAGAACTAGGTACAACATTTTCAAGCACATATTGTCCTTTTCTCAACCTACATGGTCCTCACCTACTCATAATTTCTTCATTACATCAGTTAGAGGAAGATATTTATATCCATGTGATCATTTTACCCTCCAACTTAGTCATATGCTAAAGTGAATCTTAGCTAAAAGTGGTCATCTCTTAAAATTTCACAACAAGACTAGAAGGTCATTCCACATATCATTCTATCTCACATGACTTGCATGTTTTCCTTGACTTCTGCTAAAATTTACCTTGACTTTTGCATTAGGATCACAAGGTTTCTTGCAACATCTTCTTCGTCTTGGCTCTTGTCCTGGGTCATAAGGTTTGTACTTTCACCTTCACTCTTTCCCTGACTCACAAGACTGCTTGATTCTCCAAATCTCCTTGGCTAGCTTCAGGGTGGCCACTTAAGGCCTCTCATTGGAGAATGTCTCCTAATGTTTCTATTTTCAATGTTTTTAACACTCCCTCTCAACGAGGGAGGCATTCTCTACAAATACTATCTTGTCTCTTAGGTGCACACACTATTTTATTGACAATGGCTTGGTTAGGATATATGCTACCCCCTCATTTGTTTCTATGTATTGTAGCTTGATTAATTTTCTTTGGACCATCTCTCTGATATAATGGTATCTCATGTTAATATTCTTTGACCTGTTGTGAAATAACATACTTTCTACAGTATTCAAGCAACTTTGATTATCACAATTTATAATTGTAGTCTCTATCTTATCACCGAATAACCTAGAAATCAACTTTCTTAGCCATATTGCTTCCGTGCTAGCATCACTAGCCAAAACATACTCACTTTAGTTATGCTTTGAGTGATAGATCCTTGTTTCTGGCTCGACCATGAAATCATAGTTGATCCTAGACTGAAGTAGTAGCGTGAAGTATTTTTCTTGTCCATTGGGCTTCCAACCCAGTCATAATCTGCATAATCGTGCAAAAATATACCACCACTGGATGTATACCTTAAACCATAAGTAATGGTTCCCTAGAGATATCTCAAAATATGTTTAGCTAGGACACCAAATTTTTGTGTCTCGGTTCATTCATAAACTGGCTCAATGAATTGTCTACATAGAAAATAACAGGCCTTATGTGAATCACATACATATTGACCCAATAAGTTGTCTATACATGATGGGGTATACCAAATCTCACCCTATATTTGAATCATGTAGCTTCTTTAAGTTTTTAATCATGGGTGTTGTCATAGATTTTCATTCTATCTTTCCAAACCTTTTCAATATATCGACTGTATACTTTCCTCCTTAAAATAGTTGACCATGACTCCATGAGTGGAGAATAGGTTTGAGTTAACTCAAAGATGATTTTTACAAGTGGAAGAAGTTGGATTTGACCACTAGCAGCCCCTAAAAATCATGGATATGTAAATATGTGAATTTACCCAAGGAGGGAAAGAAATGGAAAGACTTAGGCACAAGATATATACAACATATGTGGGAGGTAGGACGTTACTTAGTATGTTGGGGATTGCAAACTTTTTTGTTTTTATAAGCACATATAGTGTGAGGCAAAGTAGTTTCTAATCTGTTGAATGTGACAGTAGCCAAAGAGGGTAATTCAGTTCGCCCTTATGGACTCATGGTCAGGCTAGGGGGTGATCAAGACAAGTGATTGCGGTTGTTCCATTTGTTTTCCCAACATCAATTTTTTCAGATATGTATCTCAACTATATATTCAAATGATTGATGTTATACAATTGATGTTATACCTTATATTATTATACTTAGAGGCAAAATATGTTGAAGTGAATTGTATAGCGATATTAGTTTGTGTGGATTGCCACTATGTAATTATATTTGTAGTGGTATGCTATTAAAAGTTTAGTTTATATATATATAAGTGCAAACGAACTGTATTGTATTTATGCTATTATGTTGAGTAAAAAGAATAATAGTCCCAATACATGCTTTGTCTATTTATAAAATAAATACATCTCATACAGTAGATCGCGGGTTACTTGAAAAAAATATATACATATTGAAAATGATCAATAGGTTGTAGATCAAAATGTTATAGTTTGAGTTCCTTAAACACAAGAACTCCATATCTAGGCTAAGCAGAGATTTAAATGACTACTTAAAACTCATAACTACATGCAATGACCGGTGGAAGAATATGGAACCCGAATACCTTTGGTGGATAGGCCGTGCACTTCACAAATGCATTGGTTCTTCCAACCTATTAGAGAGCCATACAATAAAATTAGTAACTTACTAATGTACAGACTATTAAAAGATGAAACAAATAAAAATATCAAGGTATACTTATCTTGGATTTCGATGTCATATCAGAGTACCCTCGCTTCCATATGAAGTTGTCGACCCAAGACGCATGAAGGGAAGTGGGTGTGTGTTTCATCTGATGGGTTCCCTCGCAAGAAAAAGGGACCCATTACCAGTTGACATATATGAGAAATTATTTTAATTGTGAAAGTAATAATCATAAACAAAACTCTAAATTAAGTTTTGTAACCTAATACCCTATAAGTTTATAAAATTACAGAGAGCAGATATAATACAAACTGTTCATAAGAGAAGGGTTTTAATAATTCCATAAATATTACTTCAAATAAAATTTTCAAAAGAAACCCCATACAAAGAGCCAAAGAATACTATGGTAAGTTTAGAAAATTAAACAATAATTAACTTTAACAATAGACAAATGGATTTTTCTCAACAAGAGTGATGCTTCCAGAAAGTATGAAATTAAACAATAATTTAGAAGCAAAGATGTGATGTTGAGTAACAATCTAATCCATAAGTTAAAATTAAGTTACACAAAGAATTTTAAAAGAAATCCCTATGAATTTATGGCCTCGACTTTAACGAGGATATGAAAATGCATGGAAGTATCGGATTTCAACCTATAGTAGACCAAGATGTCGTATGCGAGTATCTGAAATAGTCTGAGATGAATCAAGGAACCATGTTTTAAAACTAGCGATGATTCTTAATTTCACATGGGAATATTTGGACAATAGCAAGAAACATATGACATTTTTGAATGGTCATAGGTGTTCTAACAGTGACAGAGCACATTCCTTTTCTCGACAGAGATATTCTGTAACCGGTGAATATATACGAGGAGCATCACTGCTAAATTTTCAACGAACAAGGGTTCCTTGCATCATAAAACATAGAGTTCATTTATATACAGAGAGAAAATTAATCGAATATTTCAGTCAAAAATTTCCTCTTGGTAGTGGAGAAGAACAAAAAGAACGTCGCCCATACCATGCCATGTGAAACCAGCCCAAGTGGCAAGCCCAGAGTGGGGGTTTTCGTATAATTTCAGGCCTGGAGAGTACTGGTGGCTTGTCATCATTAATGGACCTGACCTAGCTTAAATTCCATAGACGTGATAGACTAGGTTCAGACCATCATGGCATCCTCCACCTTTATGGCTTTACGAAACACTTAAAGGCTATGAATACATGTAACGTTGTATCAATGGTTATCTTAATAGAGTCATGACTACATTTATTTATTCTTGTCATAAGTTTTAACATGGTATATTTCCATGAAATGTCATAATCCCTAGCGTGTAGTTC
>WSFP011342581.1:0-36887 GCA_009831015.1 Picea engelmannii
ATTGTCCCCATGATCCTCATCTAGATGACCGAATAAGTCTTGAATCATTTGATTTGTCTCATCAACTTGAACTATGTTATTATTGTCATCTACTTCCATGGAATCATTAACTTGATCTTCATTATCTGCTTCAAGTTCTTCATATTGTACTACAACATCATTTATGCTAGTACTTGGTGCTTTCTGCATAAAGTTAGGGGGCAAATCTAACTTTATAATTACAAAAAATCATGAAAAATTAGTGCATGTATAAAACATTATAAAATTTGAGAATATAATAAATATTAAAACAGATAATGAATGTATATACCATCTGACGATATTCGTTTGATCCCCCATCCATGTGCCCATATTTTCTACAATGTTTTGTAGCTGTTGCTATTAAAACTCTTTCGGGACGTCTAGTACAACAATTTTTGCAAGGGAAATAGCATTTACCGTCACCCTTTTCACCCTCTTTAATTCTTTTCCCAGCTCTAATGTTTTCTGACATTCTTCCCCACAGAATTATACTGAAACAAATATCTATTTTTTGTTCTCCGAGAAGACCCATAAACCCCTTTTGAAGCATTGTTATTATAGCAAACTTGTCGCAACATCCATCAAATGAAACATATTTATAGATTTTGTAACGTCGCAATTCCGACGTACAAAAGTCCTAAGTGACCGTTGGTATTTTGACTTGGTGAACATACTAAGGTGACCGTTGGAGGGGAAAACCTAGTTTCCAAAACGTCGCAATTGCGACATACATTTTCACAAACGTGGCAAGAGAGACGTTCCAGTGGAAAACGTGGCAAGAGAGACGTTAACGTGGCAAGACCGACGTTAACGTGGCAATTGCGACATACATCTTCACAAACGTGGCAAGAGAGACGTTCCAGTGGAAAACGTGGCAAGAGCGACTTTCCAGTGGAAAACGTGGCAAGAGCGACGTTAACGTGGCAAGACCGACATTAACGTGGCAAGAGAGACGTCAACGTGGCAAGAGCGACGTTATCGGGCAACATGAATTTTTTTTTTTTAAATTTCCTCTATTTTGCGACAATATGGACAATTTTGTCCATAACGCCGCAAATAAAACGTCGAAATTTTTACAATATGTAGTAGTGATGCTGCCCAGTTTGAGTTCAAAGAACTCTTTCATTTTTTTATCATAATACCTCTTGGTCAAGTATTTCTTCTCAAAATGCCTCTTGAATTCCTTCCAAGCCACATTTTTCTCTCTAAGGTGTTTCGCTTGCACAAGATGATCCCACCACATGGATTCCTTTCATTTCAGCTGATAGATAAAAATTATTCCTTCTGCATGGGAAGAACAATTATGCAATTGGAAATACTTCATTATGCCTAGTAGCCATGTCTCAACATCTTCATCCTTCTTGTGCTCTCCATCAAAAGTAGGAGGTTTTATCTTATTCATTTCTCCTTTCAACTCATCCACCCCAGACTTCCTATGCTTCCTAACATGGGATGGACTTCAACTACTGTGTGATCTCCTATGTGAATGCTTTTGGGAGTGATGGTGATTTTTGCTACCACTCCTCGATCTTCCTTTCTTCTCAGGGGTTCCATGGATTCCTGATTTGTTGGAGCCACTCTCCTTATCCATCTTCTTTTCAATTATGTCCAAGATTTTCATTAACTTCATATTGAAGTCTTCATGTTGTTCCTTGGCCTTCATAAGCCTCTCATTATCAGCCTTGTAGATATAGACATTTGTCTGCAATTTTCTGAAAATTTGACTATTCAAATCAAATTTATGGGTAAACAATTATCTTCTACTATTAAATACCTTTCCAATTCCTGTTCGCATGCTCAATTCTGAGTTTTGAGTAGGGAGTTATGGATACCTGAACAATTTTTCCTTTTAGTGATACAATCCTATACATGGATTCTTCCAACTCAAAGTTGAATTGGTTCTTGGATCCATGTTGGACCCATCCTTCAGGTTTACAGACCTTCCTTACTTCCTTAGTTCTAGGTCTGTACAATTAAAAATCCCATGAGCTCCTTCTCTAAGCCTCTTTCCTATTATTAATAACAAATTTTGGGTGCTAGCCCCTTCTCTTTGGCCCCCAAATTCACATGACCAAGGGCTATGACCCAGTGCTAAAAGTTAGGCGATTATACGGAGCCTTGGAACTTTAGGGCTCCATATCTTCAGAGGTTTCCCTTTTTCACATCACAAACATCTCGAATCACCGAATTAGAGAACTTGCGAAGGACGGTGGATCAACGGTCCACATTCTTTATTCAGATCTATGCTGGATAGGAGTTCCGGGACTATGGGCTTCGATGATTTAAAAAAACCTTCACTGCCAATCTCTCGAAGTGTTAACCCACCTGAGATACCCTCTCTTTCCTCCACGTGTCATCTCCCAACCAACGATCAAGATTAACTTCGGCCCTCCGGGAGTTCTTGACTCAAGAAACCTACAACTCAATTCGTGAGGAGTAATTCTTCTATAGACCTTGGGATCTGGTGCCACACATCCTCTGTGATCAACGGTTGCGATGGAATATGACCCTCAGGCTTATATAATTCCTCGATCTCAAGTACTTATGCCTTGAATCCTCCAGAACATGGGATCTACTATCGTGTGTCCCCTCCCAATTAACGGTGAGGATTTACTCTGCTCTTCGGAGCTTCAGGGGTTTCCCTTTCCTCTCACTTCATTCCTTTTGAACACTGAAGTGGTGAACCCCTGGGGTCCACTTAGTACTACACACCCGGGTGCCATGTGGTAGATTCTAAAAAGCAGACACATGGTCCAATATGAGGGATGACACATGTCAAGTTCTAACTGCAAAATCAACCTTTGAAAAGCATAAAACAAACTGACACATGGCATGCATCTTGAGTGTCCACATCGCCCCAGGTGACGTCACCAAGCCACATCACTTCATTTCTTCCTAACTTCGAGACTCCAGGACTTCGGAGATCTAGAAGTTCTTCAATAGTTTTTCCTCGAACGTCGAACTGCGAACTTCTTAACCTCTTAGGGCCCACGTAGTACAAATGTCACCCATCAAAGTGGTGACACTTTCCCCCCACCATCGACTGAAACCTATCATGTCCCAGTCGTTACTAAGGTCCTTCCAAAAGTACAAAAAAAAGTGATGTGGAAAACCTAAGTAGGCCCATGTCACCCTAGGTAATGTCATCATGTCACATCATGTCCGACGCTTTGGGACTTCAGGGATTTCTTATCATCAACACTTTCTCAAACCTATCGAGCTACTGAACTGTTGAATGGGTCCACATCACCCTCGGTGATGTCATCATGTCACATCACTTCAAAAACTTTGGACTTCGATGATTCTTTATATCTACACATAGTCAAAATTCATAAATTGTTGACTTCTGACAACTTCTTTCTGTAGTTTCAGGACTTCGGTGATTCTTCTCATTGACACTTTTGCAAAAATACTGAACTGCTAACTGTCAAACAGGTCCATGTCATCTCCGATGCTTCGATACTTCAGTTATTTATTCACATCGACAATTTTTCAAAACTACCGAACTACCGATTATCGAATTACTTGGGGAAATCCAATGACTCTCCTCCTCTTGAAAGATCTACGATTGAGAATCACTCTGGGACTTCATAGGATTTTCCTTCTGAAACAAAACACAATCTCGAGACTGGTTAAACTCTGGATCCGACGGTTTTGAGGGATCTTTCTTCTTCCAAATAGATCCTATGGCCCAATTTTACACTTTGTGGACCAATACCATGGTTTTCGTGGTTTATCAAACTGCTATGCCTCCTGAGCTTTCCAATACCACCCAAGATCTCTCTCAGTGTCGCTCTTGTACTTTGTACATCAAATCCCTATGGAATTTTTAATTCAAATTAAAAATTTGTGGCCCATCCAGGTTCAGTGTTGAAACAATTGGCTCTAATACCAATTTGTAACATCCCCCATCTACCCTCATCGGGGACACGCCACCACTTCAAAACCAAACTGCTCTGAAAAATAGATTGTAACATACCTAGCCACTGAGGCCGGGTCATTCCACTTGAAACTATCATGCTCTGATATACATATATATCTAATGTAAATTTAAATAGACGTAAACATTTTGTTACAATATAGATTAATGAGAAAATAAAAGTAAGCCTACACGTGCAACATATACAGGCAATACTCATAACATTATAACACATGTGCAAGATACACAATGTACAATTAACATAGAATTGGTACTTATCTTTTTATGAGAAGACCATTGACTGCGTGCAGACCTTCCACGAACCTCCCAACCTTAGACCATGCTTCTCCAAGCTATCAACAGTGGGTCACCCCTGATATGGGACTAAAATTCACCCAGGGTAAAGGAAATCCTAGGCTAGGATGAGACTACGGAAATATGCACAATGAAATGGGAAGGATTCTCTCCAATGAGCCTAGTTATGCTCACTGCTCCCAAACTCTCATTCCCCACATGTCTGTCCCACCCCGGGAATATACAACTTCATTATTCCAGAGTCCATCGGCTCCTCTACTTCCCTTACAGGGCTTCAACAACATGTTAGATCATGAATTCTTAGAGCTTTGTAGCTTCTATTGGACTCCCTATAGGAGAAATCACTCCCCCAACAACCTCTCTCACCTAGACAGATTTTCTCACAGGCATGACAACCTGCTTCTTCAACCCATAGTTCTAAAAACCCACCTCTTCAAACCACAAGCCTAAAAACCTACTTCTTATTTCTAGCTCTTATGTCAACCAGGTAACCATAGTAAAAAAAATGGGTAAGGTAAGGGATGACTCAAAAAATTACAGAGGTTCACGATGGTAGAGGCTTCAAAAATGGAAGAAAAGGATGACTGCGTGCCTGCTCAGTGCATGAGTGAATGGAACAAAGGATGACAAGTATGGTTTGAATGGTGAGAAACAACTCTTGAGGAAACATGGAAAGAATGTTGGCTAACCCCCACAACGATGGAATTTCCCACATAAATCTACATGCATCCTATATGACACATTTCTCTCCAGGATCTCATTCCTCTCCACTTGGAGTTTGTTCATCTCCCCAAAGGAACTTAGGATAACAGGTTTTTTTTCCCAAACTTTAGTATTTTATGAAATACATTATAATATTCCCTTTGGTTAATCCCTCAAGCTTAGCCCCCTTTTCCTAGCCTCTCAACCCCCTTCCCTTTCCCTCCCTAGTGCATCTTATTCCCCCATAAATCTTTCTTCGTGGTCGGTCTACACACAACAATGTATTTTTATTAATGATATGCATAATTACATATACAAAAATAGGCTCACTGGACATAGCATCTAGACTCACTGGCCTAATCAACACATAAGCCTCCTAGATTATAAAAAATCGGTTCGCTAGCCTATAAACATAATTAAACATCATTACAATTCAACAGGGGCTCGAACTTGGGGTATTACAGTGAAGGTGATCTTTTCCCTGTCGGAAAAATTGTGAACAAAGAAATAACCTTCTAGCATATTTAACCATTTTTCTAGGGAATCGACATTGATTTGACCTTCAAATAAAAGAATATAGAAATTTGCTTTTACGTTTAAAGGGAAGGTGCCTCCAAAGTTGTCTCTTTATGAATATGCACATGTTATTATCGGAAGGCATTTAAGGATGTGGGCAAAATTCTCCATCATTTCGTCCCTCCGTCGTGTGAGAGTTTTCTAAAGAAATAGATTAATAGAATCTCTTTCTCATATGTTTTTATTTTCTTCTACCATAGAGGGTTTCTTGGGCGTGTGAGAGCGATTTTCCTCAAGAGATACAAGATCAAGACCCAACTTTCTATACTTGAACCTCGTCGGGGGAATGCACTGAAAAAATATCAAGAGCAACCTGCTCTAATACCACTGATCCAAATTATTTTCGGCACAAAATGAGAGCGGAGATATAATAAGGAAATGTACAAATAGATATCAGATATCCAATAATATAAGAGAAATATATCAGAGATAATATAGAAATATAATAATACATAATTTCTATTAATGAGCGAAATGTACAGAACTATAAAAAATACAAAGTGAATGAACTCGCTAGAATGGTTGCATCTTATCTTAGAGAAGATATGTGACAAATACACTCATTCACTAGAATATTATTACAGTGAGGCTCTAAAGGCCTTTATAACATAAATAAAATCGAAAACCCTAACCCTAGAAGATGAAAAGCCAACAGTTTTGTGGACCCCATTTTGGGTACTTTGGTGTATCAACTTCAGGAGGATGTAACATTGGCATACGATCTCTGTTTGGAGCGCACAATAGATAGTTGAAAAGGTATCATCGAGGATATTCATTTATGGTGCATGATAGAACATTGAAAACTTCATTTAGGCCCCCAAAATGGCTCTAGAATTTTAGGAACCGAAAAAACGCTAAAAATAGTAAATTGGCAGAGGACTTTTTTGAGCCAGTTAGAATAGGTGGGTGGCCACTGATATTCACCTAGATCAATCCTCCTTCCTTACAAAATAATGGTATCCATTGCATTGATTTCCCGGGGGAGAGGGAAAAGTGTTTGTTGAATCTGCATCTTGATGAGTTGTTTTCCTTGTTGGAGAAGTTGTGTTGCTTAGCTTGTTGAAGGTTGTCGTGAACCTATGGATGGAAGGGTTGGATGTTTTTAAACAGTCTGGATACATGAGACGATTGTGTCCAATATGAATCCTTGTTATTTTCTTCAATATTATCGACCTACTTCTGTTGGACAAAAGGTTCTTGGACTGAGGTTGTAATGGTTACAATGTTCTTTTTTTCACCTTTTGAACAAACTGTGAAGAAGCTGAATTTTGTAGTATGAGAAACTACCTTGCAACATTGTTTAGGTGGGACAATAGTTCGAACTACCTATAGTATCCTGTAGAGATTCCCCCCGATAGTAAAAATGACATATATGAATGGCCCAACAGAACATCACAAACATCCAGTGGGGAAACATCACATAATATTTCATCCTTGAAGGGTTGGATGACATAGGACATGAGACATTATTGGTTGACATGGAGATCTTATCCCAATAATGATGAGTTTCTTCTGGATTATGCTATCAATAATGAAATGCAACGGGATCCCTTTCGCCACATCTATGAATGGAAGATCACTCCCCCTCTTCAGGATCTGTTGGTTCTTCTGGTTGAATTGTTGTAGTTGCAATAGTAACAATGTGGTCTACGCCAATGATCTATCTCTTCCCAGTATTTTTTGAATCAGATTCTAAATCCGGGTTCGGATATTTTTCTTTGATCTCAGCCACCAATGTCAATTTTGAGCGAAATTCATCGTTGTTGTGCCAGGGGCTTTTTTGGAAATCGCACCATTTTCCAGTGTCATTCTTTTTCTTTCCGTTACCCTTATTTTCTTGTGGCTTGGACTGTTTTTCGGGAGGCTATTTTTTAGGTTCATCTTTATCATAATTTGGTTGTTACAAATTTGTAGACCTGAACTATTGTTTTTTCTGGTGCTTAAATTTATGCTCGATCTTGACAACATATCGATAAGAAGCTCTGAGTGATTAGATGTACAGGAAATCCATTTCGGTTTGGATGTACCTATGTAGATCCACGCTATATTTCATAACCAGATGTCACTCGAAGTCTTTGATACCTAGCTTCATGCGTAAGGTATGGAAAGTATTTTTGAACTCCGACATTGTTTGGCCCCTCTCTTAATGAAGTGTGGTCCATATCATGTACGTGTCGTCATAGTTACCAATAGAGTAATATTTCTCCTTGACCGCATCCACAAAAAATCTCAAAGTGGGCTCGAACCCATATATTTTAGACTTCTCTATGGAATTTTTCTCCTAGTAAGTTTCCCACCAATGTTTGACATGGAGGAGATCCTTAAAGAGTGCAAAGGTGATCTTTTTCCTATCAAAAAAATTGTGAACAGAGAAATAACCTTCTAGCATATTTAACCTTTTTTCTAAGGCATCCACATCAATCTGGCCTTCAAATATGAGAATATAAAAATTCACTTGTACCTTGAAAGGGGAGGTTCCTCCAAAGTGGTTGCTTGATGAAGACGTGCATGTTGTTATCATAAGGCGTTTAAGGATGTGGACAAAATTCTCCATCATTTTGTCCCTCTGTCGCGTGAGAGCTTGCTCAAGAAACATATTAATAGAATCTTTTGATCCATATTTTTTATTTTCTTCCACCATAGAGGGTTTCTTGGGCATGCGAGAACAAATTTACTCAAGAGAGACAAGATCGAAAACAAACTTGCTATACTCAAACCTCGTCAGGGACATGCATTGAAAAATGATCAAGAGCAACCTGCTCTGATACCATTGATCCAGATTATTTTCAGCATGAAATGAGAGCGGAGATATAATAAAGAAATGTACAAAGATATATCAGATATCTAATAATATAACAAAAATATATCATAGATAACACAGAGATATAGTAATACACAATTTCTATTAATGATCGAAATGTACGGAACTGAAAAAACTACAGAGTGAATGAACTCGCTAGAATGGTGGAAGATTATCTTTGAGAAGAGATATGATCGCTATGCTCATTCACCATAAGATGATTACAGTGAGGCTTTAAAGGCCTTTTTAACATAAATAAAATACAAAATCCTAACCTCGGAATATGAAAATCCAATAGTTTTGTGGACACTGTTTTGGGTAGTTTGGTGTATCAACTTCCCGGGTGCGTAACTTTGGCATACAATCTTCGTTTGGGGCACACGATAGCTCATTGGAAAGGTTCTCAACCCAAAAATAACTTCATTTAGGTGCACTATCTAGGATCGTTGAGGTGCTTTATCCCGAAAACACTTCATTTAGGCCCTCAAAATGGCCCCAGAAGTTTAGGAACCAAAAAACTGCTAAAAATAGTAAATTTCCAGAACACTGTTTTAAGCTAGTTGGAATAAGTGGGTGGACACCAATATCCACCTAGATCAATCCTCCATCCTTAGGAAACAATGGTATCCATTGCATTAGGTTCTCAGGGAAGAGGGAATAACATTTGTTGAATATGCATCTTGATGAGTTGCTTGCCTTGCTAGAGAGGTTGTGCTTCTTAGCTTGTTGAAGGTTGTCACAAACTTGTGGCTGGAAGGGTTGGATATTTTTAACTAGTCTGGCTACATGAGATGACTATGTGGAGAATTATTCCTTGTTCTTTTCTTCAATCTTGTCGATCTTCTTCTATTGGACAAAAGGTGCTTGGACTGAGGACTGAGGCTGCAGTGGTTGCAGTGTTCTTCTATTCACCTTTTGAACGGACTATGAAGAAGGTGAATTTTGTAGTATGAGATACTACCTTGTGACATTGTTTAGGTGGGACTGTAGCTGGAACTACCTCGCGTATCTTGTAGATATGACCCCCTAGAGTAACAATGACACTACAGGTTCGAGACTCATAAATAGCATGGTGCTTCCACATATATGGTTGGCCCAACAGAACATCACAGGCATCCAGTGAGGAAACATCACATAATACTGCTATAGCGGGAAAACCCCCCTACGGACTACACCAGGGTTCTAAAGTGCAGGCATAGCTAACTGTCTAAAGTATCCTACTTTTAACAACTATCCCGACATTACCCCACAATCATACATAAAAGACAAAGTATAGGGATCCAGTAATCTTACCTTAAACTCTGCATCCAATGTCAATCCCTTTGTGCTCATTTATTTCTCGACTACAGATCTCCTCCCAAGGCCAACCTGCATTCACCAAAAGAAAAACAAGAAACTGCAAGCATGCATTCTATATATGGATTAGTGGGTTAGATATCATAACAAAAATACAAATAAATCATGAAGATTGAAGACAACATTTGGCAGGATGAAAAAAGAATTTCTTTATATTAATATCACAAAGTCTCTTACAATATGAGACCGAAAATTGATCCTCAAACTTGGTCTTGGGATCCTCTTCAGTTCTCTCTAGGGAGATGGAAAGGGTTTGAAATGGAGGAAAAAAGGAATTCTAGATCAAACTCACAATGTGGTTGCAAAATATTGGGGCAAAGGGGGAATACTAAAATGGGCAGAGTTTCTTTGCTCTCATGCCTCATCCTTGAATGGGACCCCAACACCTTATTTTGTAGGCCAAAAAGGTAGCTATTTGGTTGGGTGACTGGCTATGGGTGGTTAAAAGGTTAGGTAACGGCCCAAAAACACATATCCCTTTGCAATTTTTATTTTTCATGCTTTTTGTGAGTGTACGCGGGCTGTAATGGTGCAGCAAGCATGTGTACATGGGAAATAGTGGTGCAGGATGCATACATATTCAAAAAAATGTCTTTTTAGAAGAGTTGTTCAATGATGGCTTGGCAAAGATAGCAAGTAATATGGCTTGATGCTAGGTATGCATGTCTAGTGTAATTTAGGGTTATAATAGATTCCCCTTAATGTGTTAGGTCAAAAGAGCATCTGATGGCCGAAATACATTACAAATCTTCACCAACGTACAAAGCAAGTGAGCCCAGAGACCAGAGTTCGGGAGGTTCCATCTACAAAAATAATAATTTGTCTCAACGAGGCGGGCATACCCATGCTTGGGATAAAATAAAATCACGGTTGCCAATCAAATACATTGCAGATCCATGTCATATAACTATATAAAGTGTAGCTGGGAGCAATACACAACAAATCTACATCTCAAAATCAAAATATATACATGTATAGTATCCATCTTTAAGAAGCTAATGACACATGATGGCTGGAGATGAGGCCTTCAAAGCTCGAGAAACAACTTCGAGATCTTTAAAACTCGGGTAGGAGTGTAATATCAGTGTACGACTTCACTACCTAGAGGTCTTCGATGGCTCGTCGGGAACAAACAAGAGGATCTCGATGATCAGGCAAAGAACTTCATTGATTTTGAACAAGGACTTGATTGGTATTTTTGGGTGGCCGAGCATGAGGACAAGAGACAAACTATAGAAGGGTCGACTCAAGTTTAGTAAAAATTCCCTTAGACAAAAGCATGACAAATGATGAGAATCAGGTGGCATGGCATTGACATAAGTTCACAATGCAGGAGGCAATGCAAACTCTCCATATGTTTGGAAGGATAACCAAATGGAGGAGGACACAGCTCTATGTAGCGAGAACAGCTTCCTAAGGTCATATTAAATCCTAGGTCTTGATGAACAATCGAAAGGATGTGCTTTGTCCAAGGGAGACTCATTGTGTTGCCAACAAAAAGAAAATACTTTTCCCTTTCTCTTTTTGGGGTATATTTGATTTTTTTTGTCTTTTTCAATAATTTTGGAAAGCTTGAAAAAGAATAAAATAATGCTACGTTACAAAGGAGGAACGAGTGTCACAAACATACTAGTTCCAAGCACAAAGAACACACTGATGCTCAGAGCAAGGAGACATGTGCAGGAAAAGGACACTTGGGAAAAATCCTCCATGGGTCAAGGTGTCAAGACGTAGAGACAAAGTGCTATAAGGCTTGTGTATAAGGCATGCTTCATATGGTTCAGTTGAGAGAAACATGGAGCCGACATTAGGCCAAAGACGCAGGAATGAAAATGTGATTAATAAGACACAATGATAACATCCTTCGATGTAATTTTAACGAGTCTAGAGAAGGTAAGATCAACATTTTTTTCATTTTTAGAGAGTCTGAAAAAGCGTAAAAGGAGAATCCACTGGGATACATTTTTCGAAGGTAGTCTAGTCGGTCCGAAAAAGGGGTAAACTAGCATTGAAAAGATGTCTATTCAAAACCATTTTAATGAGTGTGATAAATACAATATCACTCAGAAATCCTTTCATATTTAAGGAGTCTAAAAAGAGATTAACTATGGACTCACTGCCTTTTTCTAGATTAAGTTTCCCTAGCCCAAAAAAGTGAAATTTACTGAGGAGAACTATCCCGATGAGATGAATCTCCCAAGGTGTACCTTTTCCCTCCTTAATATACAGGCCGAAAAAAGGGGTAAACTCATGCCAGTAGATGTTTTTTTTTAACCAATTAACGAGTGTGAAGAAACAAGGTCACTCGACGATCTTTTCACTTTTAAGGAGTCTGAAAAGAATTTAACTATGGACTCTGTGAGGGATGTTCTTCTGGACCAATTTAATGAATGTGAAGAAACAAGGTCACTCGACCATCTTTTCAATTTTAGAGAGTCTGAAAAGAGCTTAACTAAGGACTCTGTTGGGGTTCCTTTTTCATAAATTTAGTCCCTTAGGCCCGAAAAAGGGTTAAACTTATACTTGAGAATACTCTTCTAGCGAACCAAAGTTCTTAGAGTATACCTTTATTCATACAATTGACCGTCTGGAATGAAAAAGGGGTAAACTATCACCAAACATATGTGCCTTCAAGTTTTAATTTGGTGAGCGTGAAGGACAACAAGATTGCTCAACAATATTTTCATGTTTAGAGAGTCTGAAAAGGGCTTAAAGAAGACTCTAGAGGGCTACAACAGAATTGGAGACCATACTGGGGAAGACTCTAGGGTTTTTAGGGGATATTTTTGGGTGCTTTAATTGGTTTAACGACCTTTTTTGAGTTTCTGTAAGTGTCTGAATCTTTAAGGGATTCTGGTCTTCCATACCATTAATCCCTACCTTTTCAGCTTGACTGTTGTTTTCTTCTTTTAGAAATTTACAGAGGTGTATGTGACCTGTAGTGGGTCTGCACGTGTACATACATGCCCTAACTTTGGAAAACCTGCATACATATGTAGGCCGCTGAAGTGTCAGTAGCATGCCTGTGTTGAGAAAATATTTTTTAAAGAAGAGGCAGTCAAGATCTTCCCTGTCAGAAGTCTGACTTCTTAGGGGTTTCTTGATTTAGTATTGGTCTCTATAGTTACAGTCTTTAAGCCTAGGTTTGATGTCAGTTTGCTTGTCTTTAAAAAAAAAAAAAAAGATTTCTTGTGTTTCCTAGCTTTTCTAACTTATTTTTAGCTTGAAATTATAAGAAAAATGAGTTGCATTTAAAAAAAAAAAATCCCCCTCACGACTGGGGTAGTGGGGGGGGCATGGATCATGTATTCATCAGTTTCTTTTAGAATATTTTGTTATTTCTTCTTTGATTGGAAGAAAATATAAAAAAAAACTTGGCATGTTAGGTCTCTTTCTTTCTTGGTATTTGCCTTACATTGTTATTTGAAAAAGAAAAAGAAATTAGCATAGTGTTGTGTTTTCTTCTCATCTTAAAAGAATTTCAAAAGAAAAATAAGAAAGATAATCCTTCTTTTCTAATGTTCTTATAAGTTTAATTTTCCGCAAGAGTCTTAACAACATCAATTGCACTACCGCACACCTTCTGATTAAATCAATCTATAAAACAAACACTAAAATTAAAATTAACTAGGATTTTTAAGTTTGTAGGGTCAACCAACTAGTTTAGGGTTAGGGCCTTGAATTAGGTTGGAGAGGAAACTCTTCAAGGCCGTTAAATCAAACATTGGAGTCTGAGTTAGGGAGTGAAAAATTCCAATGACATGGAAACTATCCGGGACCCCCCTCTAACATGGGGGATAAACATGAGGTCACGTGTGGAAAGGTAGCAGAGATAACCCCTCCAAAGTCAGACCAATCGTAGTGGAGGAACACATATAGAGGACTTATCTTGGGATTACGTTGATCACATTTTCGACAGAGGTTCATGGGTCTCGAATATGTTTGAGATCCTCAATCATATTCCATAACACTTGCTTTTGATACCCTCGATATGTCTCGGGCTTGATACCCTACTCATTGTGGTCCACTCGATTGTTGATTGTACTCGCCTAGTAGTTGTTCATGAACTAGCAACCTAGTTGCCTTTGATTTTAGGGACTTACACAGGTGACTGTGGGGGTATACCACGATACCTAGGGCATACATCGGGCCATGCTTTGTAGAGTATACCCATAGGGTGCTTCTGTGTTCAAGTTTCACTTGCACTGGTAAGTTTCTCTATTGTTGGCTGGCGTAACTGTTCTTCCTACTAGTTAGTCATTTGCTTGATTTTCCTTTAGGAATTTTTAGTGTGTGCTCTATGCTCCCTAGTTTTCCATAGTGAGTTATTCATTCATTGATTTGGGTCTCTGACCTAGGGTGGTATACCTCCCACTCCGCCGTTCGTGAGGAATTTTTGGTCTTCTGCTTAGAAACATGGAGACGCCTCTTTATAGGGGTTGTTTTGATAACACTGGTTCCCCGGAGTCAATGTGTGAGAATTTTACAGACTTGAACAATCCCACAAGGGGAGAACCTATGAATAATATATTCATGGCTAAAGTTCCTGATGATACCAACCAAGGAACCCCTTCACAAGGGGATTCTTATGCTTTTCCTTTTCTCGAAAACATTGGTGTCCCTTTGATGGCCACTTTGTACATCCCTGGGTTGAATGTGGGACTACCGGTTTGGTTGGGTACCATTCCAAATGTCCTGAATGCTCTTGATTCTTCTCAGTTAAGCACCTTATGTCATGGGAACCATGTTGATGTTCCTTCATCAGCAAAGTATTCTCCTCCTCCTTCTCCCGCCTCTGGTGAAATTACAATTACTAGTAACCGAAAGTCTAAACAAAATATAAAGAGGAAGAATAGGAAGAAGAAATCACCAACATCTGCGACTCATGTTGGAGATAGGTCATCAACCTCTGCAAGTCATGTTGAATACCATCACCCAGCCTCTACAAGTCATGCTGGGGGCAAGCACCCAGCCTCTACAAGTCATGCTAGGGGCAAGCACCCATCCTTTGCAACTTCTGATGGGGGAAAAAGTCTAATCACCACTAGTCATACTGGCAATAGGTCTGTAGCCTCTGCGAGTCATGTTATTGACCCATCGCCAACCTCTTCTAGTCATTTTGGATATGTGCAACCAACCACTACTATTCATGTTGGGGGCATTGATTCTGTTGAGAAACCTAGATAGATAGGACGTAAGCCTAATTTCCCTTGTAAGCTTTCCAAGGGACATCACCTTACTCATTTGTGCCCTGGCATTCTAGAGGTACAAAGATTGTGGTCCCTGTCTACAAGATCTTCTAATTCTGAGTATTTTGAGGTTTCCTCACAGTTTATTCAGCCAGTGGTTGATAAAGTGGTCATGTCGATGTAGGCATATGTTGATCCCACTCCTCTTTTCGGGGGTGAGGTGCCTATAGACCATGTAGTCTCTCAGCCTGCTCAGCCATTGGTTGAGAAAGTGGTCATGCCGATGTAGTCATCAGTTGATCCCACTCCTCTTTTGGGGGGTGAGGTGCCTTTAGACCATGTAGTCTTGCAGCCTACTCAGCCATTGGTTGAGAAAGTGGTCACGTCGATGCAGTATTCAGCTGACCCCACTCTTCTATTGAAGAGTGTCGAGTCTACCAAAGCGGTCACACCAATGCAGTATTTGGCTGATCCCACTCTTCTCTTAGAGAGTCATGTGTCTACCGACTATGTTTTTAGCATTTCCAGTTTAGTACTTTCAGAACAAGGGGGAATTCCACTCATTCCGAGCACACCCCCTCCAAACCCTACGATGGTTTCCTTTGATTGGAATGATCTTGTTGAGCCTCGTCTTCCTTCTTAGGAACCTTTTCAAATAAGGGTTGAAGTTAATTCAACAAAAATTTATCAATGTATTGTGGATGAAGGAGCCTCCGCAAGTATTTTATCCTCCTCAGTTTGGAAAGTCTTGTGATCTCCCATGCTTGTGTCTTCTTCACATGAGATTTTGTCTTTTGACAGATGTCCGAGTGAATATTTGGGGATTCTTCCTCAATTGCCTATCTCCTTACGTGGGGAGATTTTCCTTGTCGATGTTATAGTGGTGCAAGGCCCATTAGATTTTAATATGCTTCTCGGGCATGATTATGTATATGCTATGAACGTTGTGGTGTCTACGCTCTTCTGGGTGATGCATTTTCCTCACAATGGAAGCATTGTCACTATTGACCAGCTGGCATATGATAATCACCATCCTAATTCGATGTTATTTCATACTACCCCTTTATATGTTCCTAGTGTTTGTGTAGACTCTACCCCACCATGGGTTAATTATGTGGCGTCTTCTACCTAGTATGGTCACCAATTCTACTATAGTGGGAAAACCCCCCTACGGGATACACCAAGGTTCTAAAGTGCAGGCAGATCTAACTGTCTAAAGTCTTCTAATTTTAACAACTATCCCGACATTACCCCACAATCATACATAAAAGACAAAGTATAAGGATCCGGTAAGCTTACCTTAAACTCTGTGTCCGGTGTCAATCCCTTTGCGCTCAGTTGTTTCTCGACTGTAGATCTCCTCCCAAGGCAACTTGCATTCACCAAAAGACAAACAAGAAACTACAAGCATGCATTCTATATACGGATTAGTGGGTTAGATATCATAACAAAAATACAAATAAAACATGAAGATTGAAGACATCATTTGGCGGGACGGAAAAAGTATTTATTTATATTAATCTCACAAAGTCGCTTACAATATGAGATCGACAATTGCTCCTCGAACTTGGTCCTGGGATCCTCTTCATCGTGCACTAACTGCTTCCATGTATTCTTCTCCTCTTTAGTTCTCTCTAGGGAGATGGCAAGGGTTTGCAATGGAGGAAAAAAGGAATTCTAGCTCAAACTCACAATGTGGTTGCAAAATTTTGGGGCAAAGGGGGAATATTGAAATGGGTAGAGTTTCTTTTCTCTCGTGCCTCCTCCTTGAATGGGACCCCAACACCTTCTTTTATAGGCCAAAAAGGTAGCTATTTGGTTGGGTGACTGGCTATGGGCGGTCAAAAGGTTAGCTAACGACCCAAAAACCTGTATCTCTTTGCAAATTTTATTTTTCACACTTTTTGTGAGTGTATGTGGGCTGTAATGGTGCAGAAAGTGTGTGTACGCAGGTAGTAGTGGTGCAGAGAGCGTACATCTTCAAAAAAATGGTTTTTTAGAAGATTTGTTCAATGATGGCTTGGCAAAGATAGCAAGTAAGATGGCCTGATGCCAGGTATGCATGTCTGGTGTAATTTAGGGTTATAAAAAATACCTCATCCTTGAAGGGTTGGATTCCATAGGATAGGAAACATTGTAGGATGACATAGAGATCTTGTCCCTAGAAAATACACTCGATGTTGTATGGTTGTGGGTGGGGTGGTGTCAACAATCCTAACTATTTGATGACCTCTACTGTGATGAGGTTCTTCTGTCTTCCACTATCAACAATGAAATGTAACGGGGTCCCCTTCACCCACTTCTATGAATGGAAGAGGCACTCCCCTTCTTCACGATACATTGGTTCTTATGTTTGAATTGTTGCGATCAAAATAGTAGAAGTGGGGTCTGCATCGATGATCTGTCTCTTCCCAGTGTTTTTTGAAGTGGATTTTGAATTGGGGTTCAGATCTTTTTCTTTGATCTCAACCACCAATGTATGTTTTGAATGATAATCATCGATGTTGTGCCAGGGGATTTTGTAGAAATCACACCATTCTTCAGTTTCATTATTTTTATTTCCCTCACCCTTCTTTTCATGTGGCTTGGACTGGTTTTTGTGAGGTTTTTTGTTAGGGTCTTTTTTATTATACTTTGGTTGTTACGGATTTGCAGATCCAAACTCCCATTTTTTTTCTGGTGCTTAAATTTATGCTCGATCTTGACAACATATCGATAATAAACTCCTAGCGGTGAGATTTCTAGGAAATCCATTTCATTTTGGATGTACCTATGCACAACCCCATGATATTTCAGAACCAAATGTCGCTCAAAGTCTTTGATACCCATCTTGGTGCGCAAGGTATGGAAATTATTTGTGAACTCAAAAACTGTTTGGCCCCTCTTTTTCCATAGTGTTGTCCATCTCATGTATTGGTCGTCATATTTACCAACATGATAATACTGCTCCTTGATCGCATCCACAAAAAAATCCAAAGTGGGCTTGACCCCATATATTCCTGACTCCTTTGTGGAACTTTTCTCCCAATAAGTTTCCCATCAATGTGTTGGGTATGTGTTATATTCTTTGCATGTGTGTGTGTGGGCGCGTCAGATTTGACAATTGCATCTGACGATCCCAACTTCCTTCGCTCTTTGTGTCATGTGTGCCAAACACTTTCCTAGGGGGGGGCAGGTATGGCCCCCTGGTTACGTGGTTTTTTCTATTTTTAGCGGTTTTCTAAATTAATCCTGAATTAAGGGATTAGGGTTTTGGTAGCTACAGAATACCTAAAACATTGTATATATTATATGGTGAATGGTGAAATTAATACAATGAATAGTTGAAAGGTGTGACACCAAGGAAGACTAGTTTTCTCTTGGTTAAGGGTTTCCAACGTAAATCTATGTGTACTATGTGTATGATCCATTGATTAATTTATGTTTTGCTTAAGAATCTATATGCATTTCTTTACTTCACAGGTTTAAAACTTACACAATTATTGACATGGGGGAGAGCCTTAAGGAGTGTGAAGGTGATATTTTCCCTGTCGGAAAAATTGTGAAAACATTCTAACATATTTAACCATATTTGTAGGGAATCTGCATAGATCTGACCTTCAAATACGAGAATATAAAAATTCAATTGTAACTTGAAAGGGGAGGTTCCTCCAAATTATCATCTTGATGAAGACGCACCTGTTGTTATCGACGGACATTGAAGGAAGTGGGAAAAATTATCCATCATTTTGTCCCTTTGTCGCGTGAGAGCTTGCTCAAGCAACAAATTAATAGAATATTCTACTCCACCATTTTTATTTTCGTCCACCATAAAGGGTTTCTTGGGCATGCAAGATAGATTTTCCTCAATAGAAACAAGCTCAAGACTCAACTTTCTGTACACAGACCTTGTCGGGAACATGAACTAAAAAATAATCAAGAGCAACCTCCTTTGATACCATTGATCCAAATTATTTTCGGCACAAAATGAGAGCGGAGATATAATAAATAAATGTATAGAGATATATAATATATCCAATAATATAACATAAATATATCAGAGTTAACATAGAAATACATTAATACACAATTTCTATTTATGGGTGAAATGTACAGAACTGTAAAAAATACAGAGTCAATGAACTCGCTAAAATGGTAGCAACTTATCTCTGAGAAGAAATGTGATGGTTATGCTCATTCACCAGAATATGATTACAATGAGGCTCTAAAGGAATTTTTAACATAAATAAAATCCAAAACCCTAACCCTGGAAGATGAAAATCCAACAATTTAGTGGACCCCATTTTGGGTAGTTTGATGTGTCAACTTCCCAGTGGCGTAACTTTGGCATACAATATTTGTTTGGGGCACATGATATCTCATTGGAAAGGTATAATCAATGTGATTCATTTTGAGTGCTCAATTAGATCCATTGGTAATAATTGAGGTGCTCAATCCCCAAAAAAAATCATTTAGGCCCTCAAAATGGCCCCAGAAGTTTAGGAACCGAAAAATTGCTAAAACTAGTAAATTCCGAAAAGACTGTTTTGATCCAGTTGGAATAGGTGGGTGGCCATCGGTATCCACTTGGATCAATCCTCCATCCTTAGGAAGAAATGGTATCCATTTCGTTGAGTTCCCGAGGGAGAGGGAAAAGCGTTTATTGAATATGCATCTTAATGAGTTGCGTGTCTTGCTGGAGAAGTTGTGTTGCTTAGCTTGTTGAATGTTGTCACGAACCTGTGGTTGGAAGGGTTGGACATTTTTAACCAGTATGGATACATGAGATGAATTTGTACAGAGGGAATCCTTTCACTTTGCTTCAATTGTATCGACCTACTTCTGTAGGATAGAAGGTGCTTGGACTAGGCTGTAGTGGTTGCGATGTTCTTCTCTTTACCTTTTGAAAATATTGTGAAGAAGCTGAATTTTGTAGTATGATATACTACCTTGAGACATTGTTTAGGTGAGAAAGTATTTAGAACTACCTATGGTATCGTATAGAGATGAACCCCAGAGTAACAATGACACTATAGGGTCGAGAATCATCAATAGCATGGCACTTACACATATATGGTTGGCCCAACAGAACATCACAAAATTGCAGTGGGGAAACATCACATAATACCTAATCCTTGAAGGGTCATATGTCATAGGACATATGACACTTATGGCTGACATGAAGAACTCGTCCCTGGAGAAGCCACCCGATGTCGTATGTTTGCAGGTGTAGTGTTGTCGACAATCCCAATTGTTTGACGACCTCTGCTAAGATGAGGTTCTTCTGGGTTCTACTATTGTAACACCCGGTGTTTTGATCCCCGTATTAAATAATGTGTTTTGTTAATCCATGAAAGGCCAGAGTGACCAAACAATTGAAAGGGGCCAGTGTGCCTAGGAAATGTAATGTTTTTATCATGATCAATAATAAATACATCACTGGTTGTTAGACAGACAAGGACAAGTGTTATAGGGGGCTATGATTCCACAAGAGAGGGGGATTGAGGGGATAAGTATTTATTTTATACTTTATTTACCATTTTTTTTTAATGGAGAATAAAAATTACATGAGTTTCTTGGGGCGAAGGTCAAGTGGCTCCTCAATTCCAATACATAAACCCATCTTTGTTCTAGGGTGGGGGTTGTTTCTTCTTCACTCATTCACTCACTCACCCAATTTCTCGTTGTTCACACATTTAGTTTTGTTCTCACTCTATTTATTCTTTCACCCACTCATCTTTCCTCATTCGTGTCTTTGATTGGGAAAGGAAAATGAACTACTGGAGAGGAGTCATGGTTTTTTTGGTTGTAGAGACTGCTGGTGTATTCCATCCATGAATCAAAGCCTGCATGTCTGAGATGCTTTGGCATGTGTTCCGTTTTTCTCATAGTTGTGAGTCCTAAGAGTCCCAGCATGGAGATTATGGACCAGTTGCACTGGAGCCCAAGAAGGAAATGGATATCTCGAGGCACCGGAGGAAGATAAGGAGGTCCATTCTCTTGGGTTGTGCAGGCTAGGTTGAAGAGAGTTGGTGTACTTTATATTGTTGTGGGTGCCGAAAATCCTGTGAGAGCTTAAGTGATGATTGGTTTGGGAAGCCGAGTGACATTATAGAAGTGTCCTTGTGGATTAATATCCCTAGATCAGGGGTGACACTGTTGTTGAGACTTGGAACAACAATGTCTATATTTGGGTGGAATGTCCTTGGTCTGCACCTAGTTGGTGATTCGTTGCATTAAAGATACATTCTTTATGTTATCATTTTTTTGTGTGTATTTATTTCACTGTGTATTCACTTATCTATGAAATTTGTATATGTACTACGCATGTTTTTTAGTTATTGATGTGCATGACACATTTCTCATTTACTTATGTCGTAACATGAATCTTGATCTATGCATGTAAATACTGCATGCTTCTTTATTAATTATGAGTTAGATAAGAAATTGAAAGAAGTCTAGAAGAGGGCTTGAAGTGGCATAGCCCAACCTGGGGGTGGCTAGGTACGTTACATATTGGTATCAAAGCTCCATTTTTCAAAACTAATCCTAGTATGGGCCAGAATTGTTGGACAGGGTATTATGGTTAAGAAATAACATGACCTTGAAATCATAAATCTCAGGAGAGATGGCATTGCAGGATCATGCAAAAGATAGAACGCCATGCAGACGGACATCCTTGTAAAGGATCGTAGAATCTTGATCATCCCCTTTTGAATTTGGGAGCAATCCAAACCATGGAATCAAGGATTTATGGATCGTTAGATCAAAAGGCAGGTGGATGAGGGTCTTCTCATAAAGGTGAAACTAGAAGCTGGGAAATATTAATTCACAACCGTCAGATCAAGCTTGTCGATCATCAGTCGTCAATCGAAGCCAGGTGAGAGATTAAAGACTCTAGAACTTTTCCTCTTAGGAGATTATGATAGGAATGAAAACCCTAAAATGTTGAAGGCTTAAGTCATGAAGTCTAGTCGGTTGTCCTATTTGATAGGAGGCTTGGGGGAAATCTCCACTGTTGATTGTAGTCATTCGGTGTTGACCACTTCGAGATGTTTAACTCTGAGAGAATTGAAAATTTTAGGACTGTTGTAACCTGGAGTACCGGAGCACCAAAGTCCTAAATTTACCCATCAACTGTTAGATCGAGGGAAGGACTTCGGGAGAAATGTTGACCGACAGATCTAGAAATGGTGGAAGGTTAGTGAATTTTCTGGACTTCGGAACTTCACCACTTCAACGATTATTAGGTATGGTACATATCAAAGTCTTGAAGTGTTGAAGCCCCAAAGTGCTAAAACTACGAAGTGTAAATCCGGAGTCTGCGAAATCATGCAAACCATCATATATGGACCATAGAATGTGGATCTATTTGATGGATGATGTGTCCTAGACAACATGGTAGGGGTGCCATGTGGGGACATGTGTCACCTAGATTCAGTACCTTTTGGACCCTAACCTATTCATTTTTGAGTCACACGTGGAACACATTCCATGGGTCCACATCACCATGGGTGATGTCAACATGCAATGTCATCTCCAGGAGTATGGCCTTCGGGGGTGTCCAAGGTCTTTACCTGTGAAAAGTGTCGAAGACTGAAGTTGTGAATACATGCAAACCATCAATCTAAGATCTCTTCAGGACCTTTCTCGACCATTGGATCAAGTAGTAGGAGGATGGTGTAATCAATTGGGTATTTATCACTCTCAGGAAGTGGAAAAGTATCGGAGTCCCATAGCGCTGAAATCCTAAATTGTTTAAGGATCATCTATCCCAATGCTTGATTAAGTCCTAATGGTCTGATTCAATAATGGAAGGAAAAGGTAAGTACTTCGACGGTCATCACTCTGAGGGAGTTGAGATACTTGGCAGTGGAAATGTCTTAGATTCCTAGAGTGTCAAAGTCCCAAATTGATAAAGTTCATCCATATCAACTTCTAACTAAGCCATGACCATTGATCTCATTGAAGCCTTCAGATGGGTGAGATTATCCAGTCGATAGGATATAAATCTCGACCATTCAATCTGCAAAGTGGAGTTAATATAAGTGTTCGACGAATTTTAACTTCGGGATAAATAGGAGATTGAAAAGGGAGAATAGCTGAAGGTCGAAGTCCGTAGGACTTGGTCCCAGTGTTGGTCTCATGAAAAAGGTAAAGGGGGTGTCAATTCAAGTAAAAAAAGGATATGGAAAGGACTAATCTCTTAAGCATTGTGTACGAGCAATCTCCTGTGTAGAATAATACAGAGGAAAGCACTAAAGAGTGAATAAGCCCATGGTTTCGAGCCATGGTCACATGGAAAGTGTTTTGAAGGAAGCGCCTGTGCAAAATTCAAATTTTGTACCAGCTAAAGAATAACGTGGAAGTGTTATAATATGGAGAATGATAATATATTCTTCATGAATTGAGAAGAAAAAGGACATGTAGCATTGTTTGGAAAAATTTCTTATAATATGCGTAATTCTAACAAAATGGTTGCTTGCACATTTTGCATAGTTTGGGAGTGTAAACATATCAGTTTGGTTTAAGAATGCATATTCAAGAAATGGAAGAAGGAGAGGGATCTCCTAGCCATGAGAAAGAGGCCAAAGGTCATAATATCACTGTTGGTAATGCAGAGACAAAATCCAACGGACACAAGGACATAAGGGAGCAAGAAACATTGATTGAGACTGTGAGAAGCCTAAAAATAGAAGTGCAGAGTTACAAGGAAGACAATGAGATACTGATGAGAGAACAAAATCAGATAAATGCTCAAGTGATGCAAATATTAAATCAGTTGCAGAGGAAAACAAAGAATGGATCAAAATCAAAACAAGAGGAAGAGGGGATATGTCATGAAAGAAGAGATGACCGCAGAAGAGCTGGTTATTCAAGAAGTGCTAGCATAACTCATAGACATCACTCACCCCCCTATGCATCAAGGAAATTTTATGCATCTGAAGATTCCATAAGTAGTCCAAAGGTGTCTCCTATTAGGCACCAAAGAAGGAGACATGAATTGGATAGTTTTCAAGGAGAACTGAGGAATCTTAATTAGCCACCATCCTTTGATGGTGAAAGAGGAAGGGAAGATGATGTTGAAGCATGTTTTCTTGGACTCAAGAGGTATTTTCAATTGCATAACTACTCATCCAACCTAGAAGCCATAATTGCCACATACCATTTACGTGGGAAAGATGCTATGTGGTGGGATAAACTGAAGCAAGTTGAGCACATTAATGATAATAGGATCACTTGGAAGTAGTTCAAGAAACATTTTCGGAAGGAGTAACTTTCAGAGAATTTCTATGACAAGAAAATGTAGGAGTGCTTTGAACTCGGGTTGGGCAGCATGACCATGGCAGAGTATGAAAAGAAGTTCATGGGGATGCTAAATTATGTAGGGTTTATAAAATATGAGAAGGTGAAAGTACAAAGGTTTTTGAGGGGATTTCCATCCTTTTATAAAGATAATATCCAATATGATTAACTTGGGACTTTGATTCATACCATTAGGAAGGATAAGTACATGTATGAGAAAGGAAAGGGAAAAGTATCCATGCAGAAATATTGAAAGGATAAGAAGAAGGAGAAATCTTATCAGAGGAGGAAGGGATTCAAACCTTCTTTCAATAGAAATATCCCTAATAAAAATCATCAAGACCAGTATGCTAAGGATGAGTCAAAGAGAGAATAATCCTTTAAATAAACGAGGTTATAGTGTGTAATTGCTAAGCTTCGATTTTCGGATCAAGTGGTATCAGAGCAGGCTGACATTTGCAGGAACTGTGAATATGGGAAAAATCTTGAAGAGAGCTAGACTCCAGGAGCTCGAGGAGATCAACCAAGCGATGCAAAAAGAGAATGCTGAATTGCGAAGATTGGTGCAGATTATCAAAGAAGACAGGGAAATAATGTGAACGTTGATCTTGGCAATGGAAGCAAGGAGAGTTGGAGGAAGTCATTCAGTTAGAAGCCCGAGCCCTATCAGGGATGATGGAACTCATCCATTCTATAGGTAATCAGATGAGGAGGATTCATATACTCCTTCTACTCTGATTGAGGAGAAGTCGATAGGAGAGGCCATTGGCACATTCTCTTTGCCAGTAGAAAGCATTGATTACACTCCAGCCTCGCCTGTAGTTGATCAGGAAGTGGAGTCTGACCATCCGGAGATAGCATCATTTGAGAAACATACCAAAGGATTTGGTATGAGAATTCTATCGAAGTTCGGATATAGGAATGGACAAGGCCTTAGAAAATATGGCCAAGGTAGAGTTGAGCCGATTGAATTGCTTGAGCGTCCACTCCGGGATAGATTTGGATATGCAAGAGAATCTTCTGAGAATGGCAGTCCAGTGATTCGTTGCACACACTGTCAAAAGTTTAGACACGATGCTGACCACTATTGGGGGCATCCAGAATTGACACCGGAATGGTTTTGGACTCGGTAAGGAAAACAGGCATCTCGAGCCAGCAGCGACGCAAACAGTGAGTCATGGAAGAAAGGTAAACAGGTTGAAAGGTATAAATCACCTTCACCCACCTTTATTGATGAGCATGCTAGAGTCATGAACCTTATCAGAAAAACAATTACATGCATGTTTTGTAGCAGCCATAACCATTGTGCTGCAGATTGTTGGAAACAAAAGGTATATGGAAGAAAGATCATGGCGACAAGAAGTACTCCAAGACACGATGACACGACACTGCAAGTAAAAGAGAATCTACGAGCAAAGTTAGTGCAAGCAGGGCAAGATTCAGAGAAATCCAAGGGGGAATCGACTCAGTCAGGGAGTGATTCCATCAATTTTCTTCGAGAAAGAAACACTTTCTCACATTTTCAGAAGAGCGTACATTGTGAGGATAGTTGGAATTTTCATCCAGAGTTGCGATGCTCAACAAAGCCTAAAGGGCCTGAACAAAAGACAAATGATGCAAAGGAACATAAGGACGTTGCAGAGGAGTACAAGGATGTTGCAAGAGGACAACAGGCGGATGTTGCAGAGAAGTAGAGGAAGGACCGAGACACTCTGTTGGTAGGAGATGAGTCTTCCGACTGGAACTGGGCAGATTTTATGCCCTATATGTAAATTGAGTCAGTGTCATTGTCATTGATGTAATAAAAGTGATTTGATTTATGAAATCACTTATTGAGTCTAGTTAATGTTAAGTCTAGGCTTATTTTCATTAGTTGATTGATGTAAGGATAGATTCAATTGATGTAATAAACCTTTTGGGGTCCAAAAGGTCCTTAGTGGGAAGGTGTGATCCAGATTTGGATCTAGGAGCTTGATAGGGCTCAGAAAAGCCTAAAAAACAATGTTCTCAGAATGACATCAAAACGGGCATGTGCGAAGGCCTCATCAATACGAACCCAACGCAACTTGAATGGGCTCAAACGGACATTGTATGCTCCTGATATCACGATCTGAAGTTCAAGTCAAACTCGCAAAAAGTCAAAGTCAAAGTCAACGGTCCATACTGTTGACGTCGACAGTACGTCAGCAAGACAGGTGAAAGATGACATCAGCATGATGTTATCAGGACACATGGCAACACCAGGACGTGCCACGTGGTAGTGACACATGGCAGCACCAAGACGTGCCACATGGTAGTCCATACAGCATGACACGTGGCAAGTATGGTGATGATGTGGCAGGTGTGCTTACATGGCCAATTGCTGACAGGGAAGGTACGGATATGACACATGGGAAAATCATTGATTGACAAGTGGCATCAATCCAACGAATAAGGAGGTTCCACGTGGCCCAGACTTGGGTTACCACGTGGCACCAAGTGGTTGGCTCGTTTGGTTGTATGTTATAAAAATTATGGTCTCCACAAGTTTTGAACTCGTAACCTCCAAGGTAGGCTACGAATTGGGAATAAGTTTTATGCCATTGCACTACTATGTGACTTGATATAACAAGTCCACAAAGTTATATGTAAAGTGTTGTTAAGTATGTGGCCGCAGGGACCACGGGCTATAGTTTGGATCCCTTAACATATGCACGGTGGTTATGGCTATGAATTAGCCTTTGAATCTGATAAGCTCAACCATATGACCATAAATAGGGGCACATGCTCATCTTGGGGGGGTTATCCCTATTATTTGGCATAAAGTGGGTTTTGACCTTATCTTTATGATTTTTTTATTGATTTTATTAACCAGTTTTGGTTATTTGGCCATATCTTGGTGGATATTGGGCCAAATTGAGTGCCATGAAAAGTGGGATGTTGGGATTTGATCCCTCTACCTCATGGTTATATAAAATAATTCATTGATAGGTTTTAAAAAAACAACAATAAAAAAATAATCTTGAAGCCAAGGTCAAGTAGTCTTGAGTAGTGCAAAGTACCTGAGCTTTGGAGGCAGTTTCCGGGAGTTCTATTACTCCATTGTCAGTGTCTTTTGTTGCGTCAAGTTTCTGAGACAGAGTAGAATAAAACTAGTCATTCAGAGCCCTATATGATGTAATTTGAATGCATATTGTAAAGCATTGAATATTGAATGGAGAAAGCCTCCATCACTTAAGACAAAGGCCCGGAGACATAGGCGAGATTGTCGAACTCCATTATCAACTTCTTGTGTACAATTGATTGATGGTTTGCATTCTTGTGTTATCTGTTATTTCTCTTAATTATTCAATTCTTTGTTGTTTTTATATTCACATGCACCGTCAGAAAAAGGTCTTGATTAAATTGAGGTTATAGTGTGTAATTGCTAAGTGATGCAGGAGCATCACCGACTCATCAAGCGAGCCAGCGCGGAAGCGGAGGACAGCTGGACAAGCCAGCACAAATTTTTGAAAATGCTTTGGAATTGTTGCGCGATCTTAAATGAGTCATTTAAGAGACGGCGCACTTGTATATTGTAATGGACCTTGAGTGGATAGCTCTCGTCCTTTGGTAGATAGTCGACATTTAATGTAGTTAATGCTGGTAGATAGGATTTTGATCTTAGATTTGATAGCTTTAGAGTCCAAGAGGGAAAATGGATATAGACACCCTCATTGTATCATTGTATTATTATCAATCTAGGAAGAAAAAGAGCAGGCAAAGAATTGTATGAAGAACACCCATGTACAGGCATTTGAATTAATAGAAGAAAGCTTTGATTCAAATTCATGGTTTGTGTTATTTCTCTGTGTATTGATGTTATGCTCATGAATATTTGCTTCCAGTTATACATTTGTTTTTATATGCTATGTATGTGATTTCATGGTTGAAGTGAAGTCTGAGAGGGTGAGTGAATGAGTTTCAATTGTTTCTCTAAGTGAGCCAAAGGATTCCTGCAAGGAGTGCAGTTGAATTGTCCGCAAGGAGTGCGTTGATAGAAGGGTTCAATTGGAGTTAACTTTTGTTCTCATTACCTCGAAGGTGCAGTTAGGCACAGTGTCATGCAAGGAGTGCGCAGGCCAGGAAGAAGTCTCGGAGTTGCGATTCTGAGCAAGGAACTGAAAGACTGCTGCTGCAAGGAGTGCACAGAGTCAAAGAGACTTCAACACTTAGACGTCATTGAAGGATAGCCGCAAGGAGTGCGCGCAAGAAGTTCTCTGAAGGACTTGAGAAGTCGGGAACAAGCTCAGGAAGAATAGGCCTTCAAACCCACTGAAGGGTAAACGCAGGGAAGCTTCTATTGAAAGTCTGAAGGAAGCGTTGCAGATTAGCGAGAAGAACCATCGTTAGTTTGGTGGGCTAAGGATAGGTAACGGATGGTCGAAATCCTCTGAGGAGATTTCGGGAAGTTCTGTGGGCCGTTGGATCTGACGGAGGTGCAGGAAGGTTACAGCATAAGTTTGAAGGAGGTTCGAAGCTCAGGAGGGGCAAAGCGTCGATCCCAAGTCATAGGGACCCTCAGATCTACACGTGACATCGCCTATCGGGGATTGCGAAGGTAAGAAACCCTTGCAACTTGGAATCGTGATCCGCAACATCCCGACAAGGTCAAAACCATTCGTTGTCAAGGACGCATGTCAAGAGATCCCAAGGAGTCGAGGTTCGGCATATCGGAGTTTTCGAAGACAAGAAATTCTTGTAGCTTGGAATCGCGATCCACGATATCCCGACGAGAGAGTTATGTAGGCCACAGCAGGAGTTAGTGGGGAACAGGTGGCGAAATATCGGGAATCGGAAAAAGGAAAGTTCTGAGTCCATCGACATCAGGATTCGCGATCCCATGAATCCCAAAATCCCAATCGAAGCAATGGGAAGTGGAAAGGTCAACTCGCACGTGCGCATTTGGGGTTCGACGCGTCAGGTATCGGGAGTTGGCAATTCAAAGTGCATGACATCGTGAGTTGCGAAATCGCGATAGAGCAGAAGTCCCGATAGATATGGGAAGAGGTCAGCGTTGACTAAGGCATCGGGTCTCGGGGATTCAAGAGCCCAGTGATCGACCGTTAGACTCGCGAAGTCGCGAGTTCCGATTCCCCGATAAGTTAAGAAAAGGGGAATCGCGTGAAGAGAGTCTGTGGGGCACAGATTTCCCGATAGGGAAATAGAAGAACCTTGGAGTTCTTTGGGCCGAGGAGAAATAGAATATCATGTGAGAGCGGACGTGCTCTGAGGAGTGCGGTTGCATCAGGTTTGGTATCAGAGTCGAGGAAGACTCTTTGTTTTCTGTAGCAGAGAGAGAGAGAATTCACCATGCCGCCTAGAAGAGAGAGACAATCACCCGATCCATAGGATAGGGAGGTGCGGAGAAGAGGCAGGCCGGTAGGAAATCTAGAAATGGAGAGACAGATGCGTGATCTCCGAGCAAGACTCGAGGAGATGGAGACAGCGCAAAGATGCACAGCTAGTGCAGGGGATCTGAGTGATTCCGAGAATGAAGTCGAGGTTGAACGCGAGGAAGAAGTTGCAGCCGAGGATGCAGCGAATGAACGACTAATTAAAGCCATTGCCAAGATGGGTGCGAAGGCAAGAATGGACATTCCAGTTTATGAGGGAAATATGGATGCAGAGGAGCTGCTAGATTGGATTAGAGCTCTGGATACCTACTTCGATTATGAAGATATCGAAGAGGACAAGAAGGTCAGACATGTTGTCACGCGTTTGAAAGGGCATGCAGCATTATGGTGGGATGAGTTACAAGCTGACAGATGCTGCAAAGGCAAGCAGAAGATCAAGAGTTGGGATCGAATGATTGCAAAGATGAAGGTAAATTTCATCCCAAGAGACTACCAAATTACTCTGTTCAGGAGGATGCAGAACCTAAGATAGAAACTGATGACAGTGAAAGAATACACTGAGGAATTCTATCGACTGAACATCAGGGCAGGTCTTCGGGAGAGCGATGATGAGAAGGTTGCTAGATATCTGAATGGCCTGAGATACGACATTCAGGATGAATTGAGTATGGCGACCATTCGGACTGTGGAGGACACCTATCAGATGGCTTTAAAAGCTGAGGAAAAGTTGAGCCGTAGGCAAAGTCAAAGGGGCCGAGGAAGAAGTCAGCCCAGAGGCAAAGAAGTTGCCCAGGACAAGTACCAGAAGCCCAAGGAGGAATGGAAGAAACCTCATGGTAAAGTAGAAAGAGGTGGGACCTCATAGAGAGGACCATACATTGAACAGAGAGGACAGCATAATGAACAGAGAGGAGATTATGCTGACACAAACACTTTTCCTCGTACCAAAGGTAGAGGAAGAGGAAGAGGTGGAGTGATTACATGCTTCATGTGTGGGAAAAATGGGCACAAGTCATTCAAGTGTCCAGAGAAAAAGAAGGACATTGGAGAAGCTCACATCGCCGAAGCGCAGAAGTGGGATGTTGAGGCCGAAGACACAGAAGGCGGAAGGTCGTTGATGATGCGTAAAGTTCTCTTAACACCCGGAAAGGAGGTCGAGGACTCAGCTCAAAGGACCAGACTTTTCAGAACAACTTGAAAAACCAAGGATAGGGTATGCAAGGTTATTGTGGACAGTGGTAGCATGGATAATCTCGTTTCAACCGAGATGGTAGAGAAGCTAGAGTTGGAGACAACTGATCACCCGAGTCCATACAAAGTTTCATGGCTACAAAAAGGACACCAGGTAACTGTTACTAAATAATGCTTGGTTGAATTTAAGATAGGTGGATATAATGATAAAGTACTATGTGATGTCATTCCTATGGATGTATGTCATTTATTGTTGGGTAGACCATGGCAATATGACAGAAATGTGATTCATGATGGGAGAATGAACACGTATACTTTATAGAAGAATGGGAGAACCCATATGTTGCTTTCGATAAAGGATAAGGAGGTGAAGCCAGAAGTGAAAAACATAGTACTTCTCATGAGTGGGAAGGAGCTTCTTACGGAAGTAAAAAGGAAAGAAGATCCACAGTTCTTTGTGGTCAGAAAGCCGAGGATCGTTTTGACTAGCACAAGAGTGGATGATCTACCATATGAGATTCAAGAACTGTTGGAAGAGTTCACTGACATTGTGGTGGACGAATTACCTCGTTCGTTGCCACCGATGAGGAGTGTGAGTCACCATATTGATCTCATACCAGGAGCTAGTTTTCCAAACAAAGCTGCGTATAGATTGACGCTGCAAGAAAATGAAGAGGTCAAGAGGCAGGTCCAGGAGTTGTTGGACAAAGGATTGGTCAGGGAAATCTTGAGCCCATGCGCTGTTCCAATAGTGCTTAGCCCAAAGAAGGGTGCAGGTTGGAGAATGTGTACTGATTCAAGGGCGATCAACAAAATTACCATTAGGTACATATTTCCACTGCCGCGAATGGATGATTTGATGGATTTCCTGAGTGGGGCAAAGTATTTTTCAAAGATTGATTTGAAAAGCGGGTACCATCAAATTCGCATGAGGGAAGGCGATGAGTGGAAGACAACCTTCAAGACCAACGAAGGACTGTATGAATGGCTAGTCATGTCGTTTGGCTTGACGAATGCACTGAGTACCTTTATGAGGTTGATGAATGAAGTCCTGAAAGAATTCATTGGGAAATTTTTCATTGTATATCTGGATGATATACTGATTTACAGTAAATCAGAGGCTGAACATCTAAAGCATTTGGCCATTGTGATGAAGAAACTACAGCAGGAAAAGATGTTGATTAATATGAAGAAGTCCTCATTTATGAAGACAGAGCTCATTTACTTGGGTTTTGTTATTTCAGTGAATGAGTTGAGGATGGATCCGGATAAAGTGGAGGTGATCAAGAATTGGCCATCACCAAGGAATATTTTCGAGGTGAGAAGTTTTCATGGATTAGCTAGTTTCTACCGAAAATTCATCAGGAATTTCAGTGGAATTAGTGCAACGATGATGGATACAGTGAAGAAGCGACATAAGTCTTTTCACTGGACAACAGAGGCTGAGAAGAGATTCAATCTGTTGAAGCGGAAGATCACGGAACAACCGGTTTTGGTGTTGCCAGATTTTCAGAAAACATTTCAGGTGAAATGTGATGCAAGCGGGGTTGCCATAGGAGCGGTCTTGAGTCAGAAGGACAGACCAGTTTCATATTTCAGTGAGAAGATGGATGAGGCAAAACTAAAGTACTCCACGTATGATAAAGAATTTTATGCTATCATTCAGGCACTGAAGAAGTGGAGGCATTACTTGATCCCAAAAGAAGTTGTTTTGTATAGTGATAATCATGCATTGCAATTTGTGACTCAACAGGAGAAGTTGAATCAAAAACATGTCAAATGGGTAGAGTATATGCATAATTTCACATTTGTAATTAAACACATTTCGGGTACTGCTAACAAAGTGGTTGATGCTTTGAGCAGGAAATGTTTGTTGTTGCAGGAGTTCCGAGTCAAAACGTTGGGTTTCGAAAATCTCAGGGACATGTATGCAGGTGATGCAGATTTTGGGGAGGCGTATGAAGCAGCTGAGAATCCAGTTTTCAGGGACAGAAGCCCTTGGATGGACTACATGATCCAGGAGGGATTATTGTTCAAAGGCAATCAACTGTGTATTCCAAATTGCTCCATGAGGGAGAATCTGTTGAAAGAAAAACACAGTGGTGGATTAGCAGGACACTTTGGCCATGACAAAACATTCGCTAAGCTGAATGAGTCATATTTTTGGCCAGGAATGCGAGCAGATGTCAAAATATTTGTTGACAGATGTAGAGTTTGCCAGCATTCAAAGGGGAGTAAGAAGAATGCAGGTTTTTATCAGCCATTGCCCATACCAGAGAGGCCATGGGAGGCGATCATCATGGATTTTGTATTGGGGTTGCCAAGGACACAAAGAGGTGTTGATTCGATCTTTGTGGTAGTGTAAAGGTTTTCTAAGATGACACATTTTATTCCATGCCAGAAGACCAGCGATGCGACACACATCGCAAATCTGTTTTTCAAGGAGGTCATTCGACTTCATGGATTGTCGAAAAACATAGTTTCGGACAGAGACACGAAATTCATAGGACATTTCTAGAGGACACTCTGGAAGAAGCTGGGGACTAACTTGATGTTTAGTTCTGCTTATCATCCTCAGACTGATGGACAAACGGAAGTGGTGACCAGAAGTCTGGGAGACTTGCTGAGAAGCTTGGTGATAGAGCACCATAGCAGCTAGGATAGCATATTGCCACAGGCAGAGTTTGCATACAATGACTCAGTAAATCGGAGCACAGGTAGAAGTCCATTCCAAATTGTGTATGGGATGTAACCGAGAGGAGTTTCTGAACTGAGGGATTATGAACAGACTGCTACTAGCAGTGCTAGTGTAGAGGAATTCGCTGAGGAGATGAAGGAACTTCACAGCAGAGTGAAGCAGTGACTGATAGATTCAATCCAGGAGTACAAGCGCAAAGCAGATCAGCATCGGAGACAACTTCAGTTTGAAGTTGGTGATCTGGTTCTGGCACATTTGAGGAAGGAAAGGTTCCCAAGGGGAACATACAATAAGTTGAAAATGAAGAAAATCGGGCCATGTAAGGTCTTGAGAAAATTCGGAGAGAATGCTTATGAGATTGAGTTGCTGGATGGCATCGAAATATCTCCAATATTCAATGTCGCATATTTATACCCGTATAGAGCTGGAGAAGCAAAGACTGGAACTGAGGAACCAATGATCCAGTGGACGAAACAATTTCCAGTCGCAGAGAAACCACAGATGGAGTGCATATTGGACAAGAGAGTGAGGAAGAGGACCAAGAGGAAGAAATACTATGAGTACCTGGTCAAGTGGAAGAACCACCCAGTGGAAGATGCCAGCTGGGAGAATGAAGCAGGGATACAGAAGCATGGACATACCGTGCAGGAGCTCATGGACAGGAGCCCATGAAATTTTTCAAGCCGAGGAGTAAACCTGACGCAACCGCACTCCTCGGAGCACATCTGCTCTCACAAGATCTTCTATTTCTCCTTGGCCCGAAGAACTCCAAGGTTCTTCTGTTTCCCTATCGGGAAATCTGTGCCCCACAGACTCTCTCTTCACGCGATTCCCCTTTTCTTAAATTATCGGGGAATCGGAACTCGCGACTTCGCGAGTCTAACGGTCGATCATTGGGTTCTTGAATCCCCAAGACCCGATGCCTTAGTCAACGCTGACCTCTTCCCGTATCTATCAGGACTTCTGCTCTATCGTGATTTCGCAACTCGCGATGTCATGCACTTTGAATTGCCGACTCCCGATACCCGACGCGCCGAACCCCAAATGCGCACGTGCGAGTTGACCTTTCCACTTCCCATTGCTTCGATCGGGATTTCGGGATTCGTGGGATCGCGAATCCTGATATCGATGGACTTGGAACTTGCCTTTTTCCGATTCCCGATATTTCGCCACCTGTTCCCCACTAACTCCTGCTGTGGCCCACACAACTCTCCCGTCAGGATATCGTAGATCGCGATTCCAAGCTACAAGAATTTCTTGTCTTCGAAAACTCTGATATGTCGAACCCCGACTCCTTGGGATCTCTTGACACGCGTCCTCGACAACGAACGGTTTTGACCTTGTCGGGATGTCGCGGATCGCAATTCCAAGTTGCAAGGGTTTCTTACCTTCGCAATCCCCGATAGGCGATGTCACGTGTAGATCTGAGGGTCCCTATGACTTGGGATCGACGCTCTGCCCCTCCTGAGCTTCGAACCTCCTTCAAACTTATGTTGTAACCTTCCTACACCTCCGTGAGATCCAACGGCCCACGGAACTTCACGAAATCTCCTCAGAGGATTTCGATCGTCCGTTACCTATCCTTAGCCCACCAAACTGATGACGGTTCTGCTCGCTAACCTGCAACGCTTCCTTCAGAATTTCAATAGCAGCTTCCCTACGTTTACCCTTCAGTGGGTTTGAAGGCCTATTCTTCCTGAGCTTGTTCCCGACTTCTCAATTCCTTCAGAGAACTTCTTGCATGCACTCCTTGCGGCTATCCTTCAACGACGTCTAAGTGTTGAAGTCTCTTCGACTCTGTGCACTCCTTGCAGCAACAATCTTTCAGTTCTTTGCTCAGAATCGCAACTCTGAGACTTCTTCCTGGCCTACGCACTCCTTGCACGGCACTGTGCCTAACTGCACCTTCGAGGTAATGAGAACAAAAGTTAACTCCAATTGAACCCTTCTATCAACGCACTCCTTGCGGAAAATTCAACTGCACTCCTTGCAGGAATCCTCTGGCTCACTTAGAGAAACAATTGAAACTCATTCACTCACCCTCTCAGACTTCACTTCAACCATGAAATCACATACACAGCATATAAAAGCAAATGTATAACTGGAAGCAAATATTCATGAGCATAACATCAATACACAGAGAAATAACACAAACCATGAATTTGAATCAAATCTTTCTTCTATTAATTCAAATGCCTGTACATGGGTGTTCTTCATACAATTCTCTACCTGCTCTTTTTCTTCCTGGATTTCTTCCTGGATTGATAATAATACAATGATACAATGAAGGTGTCTATATCCATTTTCCCTCTTGGACTCTAAAGCTATCAAATCTAAGATCAAAATCCTATCTACCATCATTAACTACATTAAATGTCAACTATCTACCAAAGGACGAGAGCTATCCGCTCAAGGTCCATTACAATATACAAGTGTGCCATCTCTTAAATGACTCATTTAAGATCGCGCAACAATTCCAAAGAATTTTCAAAAATTTGTGTTGGCTTGTCCAGCTGTCCTCCGCTTCCGCGCTGGCTCGCTTGATGAGTCGGTGATGCTCCTGCATCACTAAGCTTCAATTTTCGGATCAATGACTTTTCCAAGTGAACAATATTTTGTCTTCTTCATCCCACAACATAAAAATGCAATAATTTGTACTAATGTCAACTCATATAATGAGCACATAGGGGCCATAGTGAGAAACAATGCAAACCAAAAGGATTATCATATTTTTGTCTAATCATTCTTTTAAGATTTTATGGCGATGTGTTTTCTAGATTTGCAACCACTAATCCACTTGTTCAATGTTTGAAATATCATGTATTCAAGGCATATCCTTTCTACTTCTTTTGTTTTGTGGTTAAAAAACTTAGTGGTAACATGAAGTTCCTTGAATGCATTTGTGGTACCCTTTAGAACCATGAGACCATGCATCTTACACCTCTTAAAAACTAATGCAAGAATAATAAGAAAATAGATTTAAATGATTTTGATTTTGAGTTAAGTATAGTTAATCTTCCATTTACTTACATGAAGAAATAAAGAAAAAAATGAAAAAAATTGTTGTTAGCTCAAGTGATAATTTATATGTTTATGATAAAAATTACATATGGGAGATGAATGGTTTTTAGTATGATAAAAATTACATATGGAAGATGAATATTTTTCCATTATGTTTTTCCAAGAAGAATGGATTTTTTCCTATCACAATACAAAACAATATTCTTTTGATATTTTTTATCAATCTCGTAATATTTTTTAGAAAACAATCTTAATATTATAAATATTAAATTGGAAAAGATATTATTTGACAAATTTTTTTATTGAAATTCTTATATGATTCTTGTATGTAACATCAAAATGACTTTGCCATTGAATGATATTTTGTCTTCTTCATCCCACAATACAAAAATGTAATAATGTGTATAATGTCAACTCATATAGTGAGCATATAGGGGCC
>ML845234.1:10831-21675 GCA_009831015.1 Picea engelmannii
ACGATCTCTTTAGGCATACCATGTAGTCTGAATATCTCCTTCATGAATATGCTGGTGATATCTATTGCCTTGCAAGTCGATTTGACGGGGATAAAATGGGCGGACTTGCTCAATTTATCCACCACTACCATGATGGCATCATTCTGTTTGGTCGATGTTGGTAATCTGGTGATGAAGTCCATGGAAATGGTTTCCCACTTCCATTTCGGGATTGGTAGAGGTTGTAATAATCCTGCTGGGTGCTGGTGTTATGCTTTAACCTATTGGCATTCTAGGCACTTAGCTAAATAGTTAGCTATGTCTTTCTTTAACCCAGGAAAATAGAATTGTTTCCTAGTGGTCGTGATCATCTTTTGATATCCTGGGTGACTAGTATATGGTCTTTTATGTAGTTCATCCATTATGAATCTCTTCAAGTCATCACAATCTGGAATATACAATCTGTTTTTGTAAGTTAGCAAACCTCCATCTATCATCTGGTAGCCTTCATGCTTTATTCCTGTGGGTTCTTGTTCCAGGTACGAGGTCACGGTCTGGAAGAATGTGTTTGTTTCTTGTGCATTCCTGACTCTTTCTTTGACATTCGTCTCGCAGGTGCTCACCGCTGCCAGGTGAATTATTTTCACACTTCTGCTAAGGGCATCAACCACCTTATTTTCCTTTCCTTTAACATGTTTGATTTCAAAATCAAACTCACTAAGGAGGGCCATCCACCTAGCTTGTCTGGCATTGAGCTTTGGTTGATCAAACATATATCGCAATCCACAGTGGTCTGTCATAAGTACAAATTTTCTTCCTAGGAGGTAATGTCTCCACATTTTTAAGGCGTGCACTATGGCGGCCAGCTCTAGATCATGGGTCACATAGTTGACTTTGTGCTCATTCAATTTCCAGGATTCATAGCAGACTACACTTCTTCCTTGCATAAGGACTCCTCCGAGCCCTTCTTTACAAGCATATGTGCACACGAGGAAGTCATTTTCGGGATCAATGATCTTCAACATGGGTGCATGGGTCAGAAGGTGTTTCAGGGATTGAAATCTTTCTTCACATTCTTGCGTCCACGTGAATTTAGCTCCCTTCTTCTAGAGGGCAGTGATTGGACAACCAATCTTGGAGAATCCTTTTATAAATCTCCTATAGTATCCTTCTAAGCCCATAAATGATTTGATATCCGAAACGTCCTTTGGGGTAGGCCATTCCATGATAGACCTGATCTTGTTAGGATCTACTGCTACTCCCTCTTCAGATATGACATGGCCCAAGTAATGTATTTGCTTCTGGAAAAAGTTGCACTTGCTAAATTTGGCATAGAGCTGATGTTCTCTTAGCACCTGAAGCACAAGTCTAAGATGTTCCTCATGTTCCTCTCTATTCTTGGAGTAAATTAGTATATCGTCAATAAAAACCAGTAAAAATTTGTCTAGGAATTTGCTGAGCACATTGTTTATCAAGCACATAAAAGTGGCAGGGGTGTTGGTCAATAATGGTACTACCACAAACTCATAGTGACCATATCTCATCCTGAAGGCAGTTTTATGGATTTCTTCACCCTTGATTCGGACTTGATGGTATCCAGATCTCAAGTCAATCTTTGAGAAGATGGAAGCACCTCCCAATTGATCGAACAGGTCAACAATCCCGAGTAAGGGGTACTTGTTCTTTATGGTTACCTTATTGAGTTGTCTATAATCTATGCACAGTCAGAGGGTACCGTCTTTCTTTTTCACAAACAGGACTGGTGCTCCCCATGGAGACACGCTGGGCCGGATATAGCCTCTGTCCATCATTTATTTTAGTTGTAATTTAAGCTCAACTAGTTTGGGTGTGCTCATCCTGTAGGGTGTCCTAGACACTGGCACTGCTCCCGGTGCAAATTCTATCAAGAAGTCAATGTCCCTTCTCGGAGGTAAACCTGGTACCTCTTTTGGAAATACATCTCTATATTCTCTTAGTGTGGGGTGGTCTTCGAGGCTTGGTTTGTCATCTTCAACTGATTCCAACACCTGTATCGCATATAGTGGACACCCCTTTCTGCAATACTTTCTCATTTGAAGGGCTGATATTCGTCTCACCGAGACAGGTTTTTGGATCCCTTGAAGGGTTATCCTTCTTCCTTCTTCACTTACACATTCTAAGGTTTTATGGTAGTAGTCCAGTCTGGCTTTATATGTGGCTAGCCAGTCCATACCAATCAATAGGTCATATGATCCTAGGGGTAATACGTTAAGGGTTGATCGGGTGGGGAATTCACCCATAGTGAATTGGAAAGCTAGTATGACCTTCGCTACCTTTCTTTTGGTGCCAGTGGCTAACTGTACCGACCATGGCTTGGCGTGTTTATGTGGCTGTAATTTACACTTATCAACAACCTTAGGGGCTATATAACTCAAATTTGAACCAGGGTCAATTAGAATAGACACTAGATGATTGGTGATCATACCTTCCATCTCCACCACTGAAGCTTGGTGGTCAGCCTGTTTATTATCCACGACTGCATAAATTTGTGGCATACTCCTGGCCACGTCATTGATGGTGGTAGCTTCTTGAACGTTGTAAATTCTCTGAATGTTCTGTTGTCGGTGCGGGCAGTCCCTCAATAGATGTTCTTCTCCACAACCCCAACATTTCAAGGGTTCTTTCTTCGGGTTATCAATCTTTCCTGGGGTAGATCCAAAAGGTTTATTTCCACTATGGGAGGGGAAATTCTGCTGGTGTACACTTCGGGTTGGGAAGCTCATCCTTGAGTCCTTTTTATAGTTTTTAAATCTTGGGGATTTAAATCCCTTTTTCTGGAATCTCGAACTATTCTTCTGCTTCTAGCCTTCACGAGGTTCTGTCTGTTGCCCAAGCTGTTCATGATAATATCTTGCCTTTTAGATAGTGTCTTCTAGGGTCTTTGGCTCATCAAACTCAATCCTATTCTGATAATCCTTAGGTAGTCCACTGATAAATCATTTCACCTTTACCTTTTCTGCTTTTATATAGGGTACGTACCTCAGGAATTCGAGGAATCTGCTGACATATTCCTCTATGGTGAGTTGCCCCAGCTGGAGTTCATAGAATTCTTTAGTCTTTTCGTTGAAATATTTTTCCGACAGATACTTCTTCCTGAAGTATTTCTCAAACCGTTCCCAAGATAGGTCTTCTTCCTGAATCCCTTTTACGTTCTTAAGGTCTTCCCACCAAATGGAATCCTTCCCATTCAGGTTGAAAGTGGCTACTCGGGCCTTCAAATTTTTCGAGAAGTCATGGACACTGAAATACTTCTTTAATCCAAGCAGCCAGGCCTCCGCTTCCTCTCCCTTCTTTATTTCACCGTTGAAAGAAGGTGGTTTGGCCTTCTTGAATTCTTCGAGATTATGATTTTTGGAATGATTTCACTTCTTCCGTTTTCTTCGGGAATAAGAACTAGTTTTGCTACTAGAAGATCCCTCCGAGTCGCTAGTTTCCTTTCCAGAGGAGTCGTCCGACGCTTTTCCCTTATCTCTAGGGTGAACCTTTCTCGAGGTTCTCCTCCTAGTGTGGCCACTTAAAATACCACGTTTCTGCATCTCAGGTGGACTTCGACTTCTCTTTGTCTGTCGTTGGTCCGCGTGACTGGTGTCAGGTCCATGTTGCAATTGTCTTTGTATGTCGGATAAACTTTGAAACAAGACTGCATTAATTTCCATTTACTTCTCTTGCTCTTTTATCAACCTCTCGTTGTTGGCCTTGCATCTCTGTAGTTCGACCATGAGGCTTCTCATAGTGTCAGCTAGATCTGGAGGGGTCTCTACCACTCTTCCTTCGTCAGACTCTTCATCTCTATTGTGGGATCCATCCCCCACTTCGTGGTGCGTCACCATTCTATGCGTTTGCAGTTTCCCGCGGTTGATCATCTGCTTGTTGTACAAGAAAAACACTTGTTGTTAGTCAACATTATATTCATTCACAATCAACGCATAATTCATATTTTTTCAAATGCATACACACAATAGGAATTTTCATTCTTAACTTTGGATTTTGATAAGGGGGGTTAGGATAGAGAGTTACTCCTTTTAAGAGTACTTCAGATGGAGTTTCTGCACAATTCGTCCATGAGCCCAAGCATGCCAAGTGTTGTAACCATGCTCTGATACCAATTTGTAACATACCCACCACGACCTAATAGATTTTTTGCCTTTTTCTCCTATGTTCTCGAGGGACAGAATCCCCGAGTTCCTATGAGGTCCTAGCGCAGGCTAGCTCTTCTTGTCAGAACCTTCACTAAACCAATCCACTGGTTCTTTCATTGAAAATCCGTCGTGTACAACTCAAGCACCAAGCGCGGGCTTCACCTCCATGTGATCATCGGTTATGACCACGGGCCAAGCCAAGAGGCGCCTTTCACAATTCGTGACTCAACGATGCCCGAGATTCAAGTCATTCGACTCTTCAAACCCCAAAACCTGAAATCGTACCTTCGTTGAGATTGACGGCTACGAATCTCCCCCTGATTCGACGGTCCTAGCTGTATTAGGATTTCGGTAACCGAGAGTTCGAAATGAAAGAGAGTTGAGTATTTCGACTCTTCGAACCCTGAAACCCAATACGTGAGTTCTTGTACGAGATTCTATGACTCACGAGATTTCAGAGCTTTCCCCAAACTCTGACCGCTCACCATGTGTCTCCCCCGATGGACGGTCCAAATCCTTTTGGGACTCCTCTTTTCTACCACGTGACCCTGTCCTGTGACCTAGGGCTCATCCTTCGAGTGCGTCGAGGTTTCGCGTACTGGGATTTCGCTACTGGCGAAGACGAGGGGTCTTTCCCTTTGGTTTCCCCAGATGCCGAAATGTCGAAATGCCGAAACCTATTCACACCAAACTGATTCAGAGTTTCGCAGACCGGGACTTCGTGACTTGCGAAGACGAGGGGTCTTTCCCTTTAGTTTCCCCGGGTGCCGAAACACCAAAATGATGAAACCTACTCACACTAAGCTGAATCAGAGTTTCACATACTGGGACTTCGCGGCTTGCGACGATGAGGGGTATCACCCTTTGGTTTCTTGTGTGCTGAAACGCTAAAATGCCGAAATGCCGAAATCTATTCATACTAAACTGATTCGGAGTTTCGCATACCGAGACTTCACGACTTGTGAAGATGAGGGGTATCACCCTTTGGTTTCTCGGGTGCCGAAACGCTGAAATGCCAAAATCTTATTCATACTAATCTAATTCGAAGTTTAACATACCGGGACTTCGCGACTTGCGAAGATGAGGGGTATCACCCTTTGGTTTCCTGGGTGCCGAAACGTCGAAATGCTGAAATCTATTCATACTAAACTGATTGTCTAGATCACTCCTGTATCAATGACCACGATCACGTCGCGATTTCGCGAATCGTGAGATCGTGCAATCCTCCCTTTTGACCACTCCAGGTCGCAGGTCAGTGAAATGCTACTCGACTGCCACATGTTCTATGCCAATGGATGGCTCCGAATACTTCGGGACTTTCATAACGTTTCCAAATCCACTCTCTTGCCTATGCAAAGGATAAGGTCGATGGGCAATAGAGATCTGACAGATCCTTCATAGGGTTCTTGGGTAAATTATCCCTAGTCTTGGTGACCTGACTAAAAAGCCTTCCTGAGTCACCGAGCTATAAACTCTGTGGTAAGGGTAAAGTAAACTTGCAGGTTTACTATCATGGTAGTCCTTTCAAGGGACTCACTCCGGCTCTAGAGTGCGAGGAAACTTTTCGGGAGGAGGTGCCTTCGGGAAATTACACCAGGGCATAGCGCGAGTCAAGTAGATGGGACAATTCTCAAGGGAACATAATCGTATTCTGAACTTACTCATTCTATACATAACCGATTATGATTATACTAGTATAAGCATGCATCCATTACCTCAAATCAAAACACAAGGCAAACACTTCTATACAGAAACCATTTATGAGTGTATAGAACATGAGCATGCGTTCGGGATATTCAATTCAAGATACAAGATATAAACACTTATAAGAAAACACCAGGTGTGACGCGACTGCTGAGAGGGGTGCTCATTTCCACCCAAGCGTAGGCTCAGTGACTCCAAACAGATTTACCACTAGCCACCCCTGAGCTAGACCACGAGGCTTGAGATTCAGTCTCCTACTCCCAGCTCAACGGAAGTCAAGGACGAAGGTTACTCTCCTTCTCCTATGTTCAGACCTCTCTGTATTTCCAGAGTTTTCTCTAGTTTTCTTCCGCGATCCCTGTCGTGCATGTTCTCCTCTCTTTTTCCCATCCCCACACTTCCTTTCTTGCCTTGTTCTGCAAGATTGCATGTGGCACAAATTTCCCCATCCGTGGTCAGGTCTTGGAGCTGTTACGGATGGACGGTTCACCCCCATCCCCTCATTAACTCTTGAGGAGCCTCCCCACCTACCAATCTGACGGGAAATCCATTCTAGGGTCAGAGAGTTGCTTTGGTCTTTGAGAAAGTAAAACTAGTACGGTACTGGCTCGGTGGAAGTTAACGCAACCATTCCAGGTCCTTTCCACCACCTTTCGTTAGCCATCGTGGTCTCTTTTAGCACATCCCCCTATCAACAGTCATGCAACACATAATCATAACATAATTTACATTCATCGACCTTTTATACAAAGGTCCGTCAAATCAAACATTCACATCCTTTGAGTTTTCCATAGTTCTTGGCCAATACAGTTATTTTTACATACTGGGGGAAACAGGTGCCTGTGCTCAACTTTAACTTTCTGACACTCCATACATCTGGTGATTTAATCTGTAATTTCTTTCTTCATACTTGGCCAAAAATAATGGTTCTGGACTGCTGCCATAGTTTTCTGATATCCAGGGTGCCCAACATAAAGCACATTATGCATTTCATGCAAAATCATAAGTTTCAAGTCTTGGACATTAGGTACATAAATTTTGTTCTTGTACATAAGTATTCCATCAGCCCCTAATTTAAAATTTTCCACTTTTTGTGGCATCTTACCTTGTCGTAGCTTTGCTTCCAAATCTATGTACTGCAATTTTGCATTTGCAGCTTCCAAAATTCTGCCTTTAATATCAGTTCGGTACATGTGAATGGCTGTAGCATGTAATTCGTGTACTCTCCTATTGAGTGCATCAACCACTTTATTCCCCTTTCCTTTGATATGCTTGATATCAAAGTCATACTCACAGAGAAACTCCAACCACCTACTCTGTCTAGTGTTCAAGGTTGGTTGATCAAACAAATACTTCAGACCATTATGGTCTTTCATCAATTCAAACCACTTTCCCATGAGGTAATGTCTCCATTTCTTTAGAGCGTGTACTAGGGCTGCCAACTCCAAATCATGAGTTGCATAGTTCCTTTCGTGCTCTTTCAACTTTCTTGATTCATAAAAAATTAGGAATCCATTTTGACTGAGGACTCCTCCCAGTCCTTCTTTGCATGCATCTGTGCACACCATGAAATCTTCATTTGGATCTACAATCCTCAGGATTGGAGCACTGGTCAATAGCTTCTTCAATCGCTGGAAGCTTTCCTCACATTCCTCTGTCCACTGAAACTTCTTCTCCTTCCTTTGCAAGGAAGTGATAGGGTGAGCTATCCTCGAAAATCCTGCAATAAACCTTCTATAATAACCAACTAGATCCATAAAGGATCGTACTTCTGTCACGTTCTTTAGCGTTGACCATTCTCTGACGACCTCAATCTTCTTAGGATCTACAACTATCCAATCCTTCAAAATAATATGCCCCAAGTAATGGATCTGCTTCTGATAAAATGAGCACTTACTCAACTTGGCATACAGTTGGTGCTCTCTTAGCACCTGCAACACCATTCTCAGATGATGTTCATGCTCTTCCCCTGACTTTGAAAACACCAGAATTTCATCTAGAAATACTATGACAAAATTGTCTAGATAGTCCCTGAATACACCATTCATTAGACACATAAAAACAATGAGTGCGTTTGACAGCCCAAACGATACCACTGTGAACTCGTAATGACCATACCTTGTTCTAAAGGTGGTCTTGCTTATGTCTTCATCCTTTATCCTTACCCGGTGATATCCCGACCTAAGATCTATATTCAAAAACATCTTCGCATCCTTCAACTGGTCGAAGAGGTCATCAATCCTCGAAAGAGGATATTTGTTATTTACGGTTACTTTATTTAACTATCTAAAATTGATGCACAATCTCAGGGTCCCGTCTTTCTTCTTCACGAACAGGACCGGGGCACCGCAAGGTGACACACTTGGGTGTATATACCCCTTTTTCAGAAGCTCTTCAAGCTACAATTGTATCTCTTTAAGCTCTGGCGTACTCATTCTGTAAGGTGCTTTTGACACTGGAGCTGCTCCAGGCATTAGGTTTACAGAGAAGTCAATACCTCTTTTCGGGGGTAGTCCTGGTACCTCTTGGAATACATCTTCAAATTCCTTTAGTACCGCATGATATCTAATCTTTGAGACCTCATCCTTAGATGCCTCCTCCACATGGGCTGCAAATAATTGTCAGCCTTTCCTGTAGCACTTATTCAGCTGCATTGCTAAGATTTCTCTAATAACAACAGCTCTGGGAATTCCTTGGACTGTTTTCCAAGTTCCTTCCTCATCCAGGAAAGTGAATGCCTTGTTATGACAGTCCAAGATGGCATGGTGCTGGTCCAACTAGTCCTTCCAAATTAGACAGTCATAAGAACCTAAAGGTAGAATGTTCAATTCAACCTTTGTTCTCAATCCATCCATGTCCACTGGACACAACTTAACTAACTCAATGACCTTTCTCTTGGTCCCTGTAGCCAACTGCACTAACCAAGAATTTTCATGTTTGCTTCTCGACAATTGCAAACTTTCCATCACTTTAGGATCTATATAACTATGGCTAGCCCCCAAATCAATTAAAATAGTGAAGGGATGGTTATTGATCATACCTCCCACTTCAATCATGTGCGATTGATATTCATCTTGCTTGTTGTCCAGGGCTACGTAGATCCTTGGCATTATACTGCCCATGTCCTCCATTGTTTCAGCTTGCTGTACATTTTGGACAACTCTCACTTTATCATTTATGTGGGGGCAATCTCTGTACCCGTGGTTCCCTTTACAACCCCAACATTCCATAGGTGGCGGTCTTGGCATTTTCCCATCCACTTCAACCTTCTTGGTCTCTCTAAAATATGGTTATCCCTGAGGACTGTTAATGTTTATGCCATTATTATAGTTCTTTTCATTTCATTAGATAAGAGCATAATAAGAAAAAGATCACTGAGAAATACACATTCACAAGAGACACAACATTTATCCTGGGAAACCCTCTAGGGGAAGAAAACCCAGCAAAAACTTCCTTATCATAAATGGCTTATACAATGTTTAAGAGATAACTCAAACCAATACAGAAAGTACTCCCCAAGAGATGCACCACCCTTCTTCTCCTCTCTCCAACTTGCAATTGCAGCTTGCCTCATAAGATAATGAGCAAGTGAAGTGTGTCTTAGAAGTGAGGCGCTAGCCTCTTATTTATATCAATCTGGCACGTGTGAAGAGTCACCATTTGGCAGGGCCGACCTCTCACTCTGGGTGGGTAAACCCACCTTTAATTAATTCTGGGCCTTCCATTATAACTGCTGGGGACGACTTCTTATTCAGCACTTTGTAATTGTCCGATGACCAATCCGCAAAAGGGGATTTGGTCCTTATTTAATTACCGACATGATTAATCCACAATGGGGATTAATCTAATAACAATAATAATAATAATGACATGATTAATCCTCAATGGGGATTAATCTAATAACAATAATAATAATAATGACATAATTAATCCTCAATGGGGATTTAATCCAATAATAATAAGAATGCTCTTCGCAGTTACATTATTTCAACACTCCCCCTTAACAAGAAGGGTATTCTTCATCAGCATCAGGCGAGAGAGGTCTGCATCATCAGTGGCATCTGGACGAAAGTATCGTCAATATCATCTTGAACAATTGTCTAGCACATTTATGAGTCATCGGAAGTTTTCTTCATCATCAACGTCATCATTCTCAAAAGAATGCTATCATCATCTGCATCAAACATGTATTAGTAAAAATGATACCTCATCATAGTACTACACTAGCTCAATGTCACAGCGGTTAAGCTGGTAGCTCAGTGTCAGTCACATCTTGCTTTACGTCTAACAACTAGGTCAGAAGCAAGTAATATCACCATCTCGCTTTACGTCTAACAACTAGGTTAGAAGCGAGTAATCATAGCGTCATGCTTTACGTATAACAACTAGGTCAGAAGCATGACTCATATTTCTTTACGTCTAACAACTAGGTCAGAAGCAAGGAACCCATCAACATCTCGCTTTACGTGTAACAATGAGGTCAGAAGTGAGGAATCATCGACGTTATGCTTTACGTCTAACAACTAGGTCAGAAGCATAACTCATCTTGCTTTACGTCTAACAACGAGGTCAGAAGAAAGGAACACATGATGTCATGCTTTACGTCTAACAACGAGGTCAGAAGCATGACTCATCTTTCTTTACGTCTAACAACTAGGTCAGAAGCAAGGAACCAACGACGTTATGCTTTACGTCTAACAACTAGGTCAGAAGCATAACTCATCTTGCTTTACATCTAACAACGAGGTCAACAGCAAGGATCATACAACGTCATTCTTTACGTCTAACAGCGAGGTCAGAAGCATGACTCATCTTTCTTTACGTCTAACAACGAGGTCAAAAGCAAGGAATACATCTACTCCCCCTTTCAGGGAAGGTCCTTTCAGACAATACCAAGCTTATCTCGAAAGTGTTCAAACTTTACACGAGATAGAGGCTTAGTCATCACATTAGCAACCTGTTCATCCGTGCTAATGTACTGGA